>JARHVA010000919.1:87500-157500 GCA_037957365.1 Torreya grandis
ATGTGATTCTAGTTGAAATGATTGTACTTTATTACTGATCCTCCTACCAATTCTCTAGCATATTAGGCTTTGAACCTATAGAGTTTGTAGGAATGGACCTATAGAGTCCATATATATGGATCTGTAGATTCTGTAAGAATGGACCTACAAAGTTTGTAGATATGATTTTTGTAGTATTACCTAAGGTTGGAAGTTTACAGGGTCTGTAGATAAAGACTAGTTGAGTCCATAGATATCAATTGAGTAGGTTTATAGCTTAGGAAAACTAGAATCAAAACTAGAGCTTCTTTATCATGCTACATTTTCTGATAGTTATGTACATTCTTCAAAACCAAAACACTAAAACATGTTATTTGTTACACGTAAATGACAAGGTATTAACTTAATCTTTAGTTTGACATAAATGAGATAAAGTATCTATTTTCCATGCTACAGTCAACTAAATGTTTATGATTTACATAAGATTATATCCTTGGCGAGATGAAATAAAGGAAATATTATGTAAATAATGAGCCATATTTTGAGCTCATCACTTACCACCTCCAAATATTTCACTAAGTGGGTTGAAGCTATACCGCTCAATTACATGACTAGAAAACATATTCCTAATTCATCTTCAACCATCTCATATTCCAATATGGTATCCCATATAACATTATATCTGATAATGGTGAATAATTTAAGAACAAATATGTCAAATCACTATATGTTAATTACAACATAACTTAATATTTTTCTATTGCATATTACCCACAAGGTAATGGCCAAGTAAAGACATCACATAAAATCATTATCAACATCCTTAAAAGTATTATTAATGATGGTGTCTATTATTTACACCTCCAAATATTGTGTGCCCTTTGGGAATATCACATTAATTATTGGACTCCAACCAGAGCCACTCCATATTCTATAGTCTATGGAACTGAGGCCATTCTTCCCATCAAGGTTGAGTTACCTTATCTACATATCTTGTTAAAACATGTCCTAGATGATGAATATTATAGAGTATCTCTCCTACAAGAGCTATACTTACTTGATAAAAAATGCATATCCATTTTCAGTAGCCGTCAAGCATACCAAAATAGACTTTGTGGCTAATATAACTGATAGGTCAAACATAGATAGTTCAAGCTTGTGGATCTTATCCTTAAACAAAACTATAAGAACACCATAAAAAAAAATAATAAGGTAAAGTTTAAATGCAATTAGATAGGACCATATGTCATTGTTACAAATTATGGATCTATAACATACAATATCAATACACTAGAGGAAGATGAACTTAATGAGCCCATGAACATAATACACCTTAAACATTATTTCACTTGACAGATGCAAATATTTATCTATGAGGATAATTTATATTATACCATATCATCATCTTATTTTTACCATACCATATACCATTCTACCATACCTTCACTATTAACCATTTTTTTTACCCTCCCTACCCACCATTTTTTACCTTGGCTCTACTCCATTGGTTCTTTAGGCACCGTTAGTGATTGCATTTAGATGAAAGTTTTAGCAATTAATTCATTATTATAGACAAAGGTAGTATCTTAGACAAGCATGACATTAGTTTTTAAATTGTATTCTTCATTATTTCCATGTTCTATTTCTTTTTTGGTGTTACTAATTATAACTACCTTTAGGAAAATTAGTATCATTGACCTATGCCATTATTTCCTAATTATAACTAACTTTGAGAAAATTAGGGGAAACACTTTTACCATGATTTTTTGTATCACCTTCCCATCTCTATTGTTATATTCTATCATTTTGATAAATTCATGAACTTTTTTCTACCTCGTCAAATCCTATATAAGGCAGAACTCTAGTGACTTGAGGTCCTCATGAGACTATGTAGGCAATACTCGATTCACATTAAGGTTATCTTGGTCCACATTTTCCACTCTCTTATAATTTTTTTAGTTGTAATATTTAGTATCTAATAATTCTCAATCAACTTGAGATGTTTCAAAAATTCCAAAAACAATTGTAAAATCTTTACAAAATCCTAAAAATCACAAAAATGAAAATTGGCTTAGAATTTCCATGTGAGATATAAATCCATAAATATTTTTCAGATGGGACATATTATTTATTAATTTTATTTATAAATCCCTTGGTATTTTTCCTCCCATTTTTGAGAGAACTACATTAACCTAAGGTTCACAAAGACATTGTAGGTATCACTTGGATACATGGGGTATTCCAGTTAGCTTAGTTGCACCTTCCTTTCTTTTTCTACTAATTTTTTACCTTAAGGATTTTTGGACTCTTAAATATTTCATGAGTAGCCACTTATCATTTAGTTTCACTATCCTTATTTGTCCTTAGCCTTATTATTTCACCATTTTATGAGTTCATATTATGAGCATTGTGTATGTGATTTTCATACACTACTGACCACTTGGCTTCGTTTTGCACTTTCACCATTTTGTGATTTATTTATGCTCTCATCATTTTGTATATATTATCTATTTTAAATTATCTCATCATTTTGTGAGAGCATTCCCATATTCCTCTACAACACAATCATGTTTTCCTTATTATCCTTTTTCTTCTATCCCATATCCTAAGAGAACTACATTTAGCCTAAAGTTCATGTTGGATCTTGATTCCATGAAACTATCATGTAGGGAGAATCTACTTACTTGATGCATTTGAAGTCAACTCAGCTACCCCTTCTTTTTATTCTATCACCCCCTATTTATTTATTTTTTTGGTCTTTTATATCATAGGGGCAATATTTATCATCTTGTTTGCGTCATTGTTCCAAATAGTCTAGAGGCAATCATGTCTATTTTATTACTAACTTTCTATACTTATGTTGTTACTATCTATCTTAGGGCATACCCTATACCTAAAAGTAACACCTCTATGACACATGCATGAACAATTTGTTTTCTATTTGCACTAACATTATGATTAACCATTGTTTGTGTTTATTTCATTTTGTTTTGACTATTTTATTCAATTCTCATTTCTTGGTGTTTTGTTGTGCTTTTAGTTTATTGGTGTTTTTGTGTTTTTGTTTGTTTATTTATTTACATGTTTATTTAAATTCATTATTATTTTTTTACTTAGTCTATATGCATTCATTTGGTTATTCCTTGCTCATTATACTTAAGTCCATCCATATTCATATGTCAACATTGTCAATATGATTTTTACCATTGGTACACAATTTTAAATTATTTATTAGATCGATTGTTAGTATTTATGCATATTTTTGTTAATTTTTCATGGTGTTTTATATCACAGTTCATATAATCATGTGCTACAACAAAAATTAGATTAGGTAATATTATAAGCAATGATGTTGTAGTACTTATCCTTAGTTACTTAACCAATTTATGATCTCCCTTAAAATCCCCCAATGACATAGTAATTAAATCACAAATTAATTTAATCCTTTATAGATATGGCATGCATCTCCATACCATCAAGTTTCCCAAATTCATGTTTCTCCTATGTACTAGCTTACTCTTACTCTGTGACTATGGATTCAATACATAATCACCCTTTTCCACTTTTCCATATTGTCCCAAACTACCATACCAATGATTATAACTCCCTTTGGGCAAATAATTATGTTTCACTCTATTTGGGTGATAATTATTATAACCACCTTTGGTAAAATCATTATTTATATCTACCTAAGTGGGGTACATTTCTATTGTGCTAATTATTACAACTACCTTTGGGCAAATCATTATCATTTTACCTTGATATGAAAATGATTATAACTACCTTTAGGTAAATCATCCTCTCTATCTACCAAACTTAGGAATATCCATATGCCATTGATTATAACTACCTTTGGTAAAATAAATATTTTCCACCCCTCTTTTTACCTTTGGGTCCCATCCTTTTCCTTATTTTTGAGGGACCAATCACCAACCTTATTTTCCACCCATTCCCTTGAGGGGAAATCTAATGATCATCCATAAATTTTTTGGGGAATTAGGAATTAAAGACCTTTTAATTATTTGATTAGAAGTTACTATGCCTATAACTTGAAATGCCTTCCCAAATAGGGATAAAATATAGACACCCCATTATGGCCATAATTGGCTTCCAACTGGGCTTCAAAATTGATTTCTACTAAATAGTGAAAATTAATCTTAGGAATCATTAAATGTCCCAATTTCATATGCACAACATTCCTTAGTGCTTAAAATCATGTCAAGGCATCCTTATTTTAGGTATTATCTTGTACTCAATAGTAAACTCTGACAGATTCATCTATAATTATTTTGTGACCTAATAAATGGTAGTTTGGCCTTTTGACACATTAAGTGAGACACTTGAAAAATTCCTAAAAGAGATAAAATGATAATCAAAATGAATTAAATAATTAAACTAGATTAAATGTTTTTTCTAAATAATCCATTTTAATTAATGAATATCTAAAAATGGAAATTCAAAAATTCAAAATATCAAGCTTCTTCATTATTGCTTTTATGATTTTTCAATCTCTCACAAAATATCTAACAAATATATAATTTATGATCCATGCCTATCAATTGAAAATCATAATTACATGTATCCTCCTTAAATCAATGGGGGTTAGCCTCAACTTACCTAAGTTTGGTTTTAACTCATTCCATGCTTAAAACCTAACCTAATTCAACTTGGGTGAGAGTTAACTTTGGAGGATATAAGTATAAGGCCTTACCCATTGAACAATAAACTATCTTGGTGTAAAGTTATTATGCTCAAATAGGTGAAAAAACTTTTCTAGTGTAATGTTATTATGCCAAAATGCCTTCAAAAAAATTCATTATAGTGTCACCATGCCAATTTCATAAGACAATTTAATGTGCCAAAGAGAGGTGGAACAATGGAGCTTCATTGACAAATATTTCTTGAGCACAAAGTTGATCAAGCCAACTCAACAAGTGATTTTTAAACAAGGAGGGTCAAAGGAAGATTTTATTTTCTAGTTATTTTTTCATTATGTGCTTGTGACATATTCTCTCCCTAGTGTATATGATTGATGTGTTAGTGTTTACTATATTTATTTTGATTTTATTTTCTTGACTAATAATATACTAATCTCCCCTCTTGGATTCGTTGTTCAAAATAATTATAAAATGAATTTTGATTAATACCTTATGGAAGAGGTATATTAAAATTAGCATATTTAATTGGATGGATATATATGACATTGCATTCTAATATAACTTTTAGGACCTTATATCAATATTATGGTAGATTGGTAAATTATCTCATTGTAGGATTTGATATGACAATGCATGGTGTAGGCATGGAAACTACATGCATTGTTACCTTTTGATCATCATTATTATCAATTGGCCTTACCTTGAAATGTGTATTTATTAAATTATTTATATTTAAATATGATTTTTTATACTTAATCATATTCATTTCTAATAATTTGACATCCCTTTCCTTTACGATGTGTCTCAGATCTATGAATGATGTAAGCTTTTTAAACATGCAAGGGTGGAAGTAGAATTTGATTTAAGATATATTTTAATTATTTTTATGATACATGATTTTTAATTTTATATAACATTATATTTTAACTTAATAAATATTATGTGATAGGCTCATTATATTTTTGGTTGAGTTCATAAATTTGAGCATAGGAAACCTTCTCATTGATATTTATTAAAAAATGTGTTATAAACATATCATCCAATGGATTGAATGCATGCACTGATTGATGAGGTAAATTTTAAAATAATTTAAAATCATATTATTTTACACTCCTTGGGAATAACTTGGTTGATAACATTTCATTGGATATGTAGTCCAAATATGCTATGTGGAATGATCTGATATGTTATTCAGGGTTACCCTTTCCATATTATAATGTAAGCTTTGGTGCCATAAATTATGTAGGTAGAGGATATACTATTATATGTTGTACCAATGGAGTGTGAAATAAAATGTGATAATTTAATGTTTGATTATGTTTAAAATCACCTTTATCCATATGCCACACCTTAGTTGTATCAATTAAACCTCATGGATAAAGGATTGTACATCAGGAAAAGAAGAATGTACGCTAAGTAAAGGTAGTGTTTCCAATTTCTAAGTAAGAATTGACATATTAATATATTAAAACCCATATTTTTTCCCCATTTTAAGTGGTGGCATAAAAATTTTATCCAATAGATTTATAGGTTTATGATTCTCTAATGATTTTCCTTCATATGATTTATTAATTTCCTCTGTAGCAATTATGATAAACTTATCTTACATATCTTTATTATTTGAAATAAATACTTGTAACTACATTTTATTTGTGTCATAAAATCTATTAACTTGTTTTACTATTATTTGTTTACTAACTTAAATAGGTATATATTTAACTTGGGAAAAACTTGGTGTGTCATTATATCATCTGGCTATGTGATAGATGTTGGAGATATCCTTAGTAGGTCATATTGTGCTTTGGTAATTTAATTTTACATATTTGATATTGTACCATTTTTTAACTTATATTGGATATTTGTTAAGAATGTTAGACATTGTGTATTTGTATAATTATTATTGAAAAAAATATTATTGTTTTTAAATGTAATTAAGATTGATTATAGATTTTAACCATATTTGAAGTACATGGATATATATTTTTATATTAAAAATTCATTTTTTAAGCTATCGATTGGTTTAATACTTGAGTACTAAATGAATTATAAATTTATAGTGGGATGATGTAATTTTTCATTAATTTATAAAGATAATTTAGTCTTTAGTTAATAAACTAATTATTGTAATTAATCAAGTAACAGTAAGATTAAGGGTTAAAAAATTAAAAATACTATTGTTTTGAGTTAAATCTAGTTAGGTCTAAAAAATTATGAGTGATAATAAGTCAAAATAGGGTAATAGTATATATATTGAAGAATACAATGATAATTTAAGGTCAAGGAAGAATGGGGAATTAATGAACCAAGTTAAGGTTGAGAATGGACATTTAGAGTCCATTATATCAATGAAAGTTGTGAGTACACAACTAAAAATGAAAAGGAGTCAAGAAACATGATTCAAGGGAATGATGAATAAGTTTTTTCTTTTTTTTTTTTGTTTCATGAAAAAATGCAATTAAATAAGGTTTAGAGATAAGAAAAAGGATGATTGACATCAAATAAGAAAGATGCATACTTGAAGAGAATACAAAATTGAACCATTCCTTATCACTTCTAGGAAGACCATGGGATATAGGAGTGCATAGGGAAAGAGGAGAAAGGATAAATGTTGAAAGAGAGAAGAAGAATATTTATAAATAGCATATATATCTTGTAGTGTCAGATATGAAAACAATCATGAAGACTCGTTAGTAGGAGCTCATGAAAATTTTCAAGATTGAGATTCTGATGCAAGTGCATCAACATAGGAGACCCAATTATGAAAAAAATAGTCATTTTTTTGTGTTTAGGTGTGATAAGTCATACTATATCCTAATAGAGGTGTTCAAATCCTAAAATTCTCAATAATTAGCCTCTATAGTTCTTAAATGGTTTTCTTGCCAAAACCACAATTTGAAAATTTGAACTAGTTTTACGTGGTTTTATAGGGCCTAAGTTATTTTTAGGGGTCATGAACATTGTGTTAAGGATATTATAGGTGTAGGAAAATGTAATAAATGATATTATATTTCCAATTCATGTAAATTTATCTCAAACTTACTCCAATTTAGTAAAAATATCAAAGTTAGAATATTTCAAGAAGCTTTAAAGGGTTGTTGATGAGTTTTAGGAGTGTTTGATAAGTTGTGTTAAGAGTGATATGGGTCAAAAAATATGTGGATTAACTTAAGTATGAATAAAAACTAGTATAAAAGCTAATTTGGAAACTATTAGAGGTGTAATTTTTGTGTGAGAATAGTGTTTGTATTTTTAAGAGATGTAGAAACATAAAAAAAAATTATATTTGGTAATTTTTATTATTTTCTTTTAAATATATATGATACACATTTTTATCATTCATTCTAAAGTGTTTATTATCGTTACTTCAATCTCAGAAGAGAAAGATCTAGTTTGTAGTCTATATTAGGAAATTTAGTATGAACTTTATTTATATTGCAAATATATGCAATGAATAAATAAAAATCATAAGATATCTCTTGTGAAAGAATCTTATAGAGAATCTGATAGATTCTAAGAGAGGTTGAGATATTAAAGGATGAGGATAATATTGACTCCTCATTTTGAGGATCACTCTTTCTTATTTATTGTACTTTCATATTATGAATAATATATCAAATGAAATATATGTTAGTGTGAATTATAGTCTACAAATATGAGTTATGTATCTACTCAACTTTGTGATTATTTTATGTAGACTCTGATTCACCTATTTATCGAGTATCAGAGCAAAGGGTGTCCAAATGAGAGTCTCTTTCCATTAAAATATGCAGTCCATATTTATTGTGCTAGTCTTTAGAGTTTTGTGGAACCATGCATAGCTTCATATATGACCTCAACAGATCAATCGTTGCTCCAACTATCTATCCATCCTCGTGTCTCTCCAAGTTCACTATGTGCATATCAAGTTTGGATGTTTTCAATGCATAACAAGCATATATTTGTTTCATACTAAAATCACATTGAATTCTATAAATCCATGGTCACTTTTTGATGTTTGTATAAATATTTGTATAAGTTTGATCCATCATTAAAACAAGATATGGACAACATGGTGGCATAGTAGGTGGTCTCGATGGAGCAAGTACTATAGGTGGCAGTGCTTGTTAAGATTAAGGGTCTAAATCAATGTCTATGTGCACCATATTTATACATTTTCATCATAGTGATCTCATCAAGTCAATCCCACATTTTTATTTAAAAAGGTTGGTCAAATTTTGATGAGAATTTAAATTGGTCTTCACTTTTAGTCTATTATTTAGGTAAAATTGAGTCATGAATTATGTTTTTAAGATAATTCATTTGGTCATTGGTTTTTACTATAGTGTTGGTTTAATATCATTATGACATATTTTAAAATGTCCATAGTCATTATTTAGTTGTGTCAAAAGTTTAAAAAAAATAGGTGTGAATTTTTTTATTAAGAATGTTTTGTATTTGTGTCAAGTTATGAATTAAGGTCAAGAGTCAAAAGTATAATTGTCAAATATAACTTTTGTCATTGTTATGTCAATTGTCAATTATAACTAGATGCATTATAGCTTGAACACAACATCTAGATTATGTGAGGTCAAAATGAACAAAATAAATTATATTGAAAATTTTGAAGGCAAATATTTTCATACCTAGTATGTTATAACACAATTATATTTAATTATCAAAGACTTGTGGGAGATTAAAAGTGGTAAAATACTAAAACCAATTAATGTAGATATATCCATCAAGTGGGAAATCAAGGATCAAATATCAATGACAATTATTGGTATCAGGTTATCTAATGTGTACTTGTATCATATAGACCTATCAAAGAATTCAAATGTTATTTGGTAAACATTAAAATTTTTGTTTACATCACAAACATGAAGTGTAGTAGTGACCCTGAAGCAAAAGTTATTTGGACTCAAAATAGAAGAAGGTGACAACATAGTTTAGCATATAAGTAAGTTTTGATCCATTATAAATCTGCTAGAAGGGGTAAAAGTAGATGTGCCTAATGATGATGAAAAAGTTATCTTACTAAATAGTATGCCAATTAGTTATTCAAACATGGCTTTTACACTAAGCAAATTAATCATAGCTTAGAAGATATATTTTATTCATTGATAGATGAATAAAATAAAATTATTGATCCAAAAGAAAGTGTTATGTATGTGAAAAAATTAAATAAATCATTTCTATGCCATAAAAAAATATGTAAAAGATAGATCTGAAATCTCAAAGAAAATGTTTCTTTTTCATTCCTATAAAAAACTAGGACATGGTGTTAAAAATTGTAGACAAAGAGCACAAGATCTCCTTGAAGGTAAAATAAAAGAGAAGGCTCTAATTTCTAAAAAAAGAGATGAATAAAGTGATTAGGAAATGAAAACTAATTTTTCAAATGATTCAAATGATAAAGAATTAGTTTTCCAAAATAGCAATGATGACTTTATGTAGTAGATAACTACACTAGGAGGATGGACGAAAATTTTACCTCTCATTAGCCACTAATGATGGGGTATTATTTTTTTAGTAGTGGTACTTTATATTTTAAACATGTTTTATATATTATGAAATAAAAATAGGAGTGTATCCTTATGTAATTTCCAACTGTAATCCCCTAAAAGTGTGATAGTACAGGATATTTAGACCATCAGTATTAGAGCAATAGATGTTTTTGATAAAAGTAGTTGGTAGGAGTATTCCCACTACTTTTTTGATTTATTTAGTTGATGTTCCTAGAGTTGGTTTATTTTTTCATGGATGGTGGTTGTGCATGTTTCCACCATAGAGGAGGTTCCCATGATTGATAGTGTTCCCATTTCCTAGTTGATTAGTTTCCATAATCAAAGTACAAGGAAGTAACTCAAAGGAAGATCAAGACATGTGTATGCTACTTACATAGAGGATGGTGTTTCTCCCCTTGTTCATATTACAAGGGAGAATATTTGTAAATTTAGTATAAAATTTATTTATATTGTAAATATATGTAATGAATAAATATAATTCTTAAGATATCTCTTGTTAAAAAGTCTTACATAGAATCTGAGAGATTCTGGGAGAGTTATAGAGATAAAAGGATGATGATAATATTGACTCCTCATTTTGAGGATCATTCTATCCTATTTATTTCACTCTCATATTTTGAATAATATATCACATTAAATATATGTTAGTGTGAATTATAGGCTGAAAATATGAGTTAATTATCTTCTCAACTTTGTGATTATTGTATGTAGACTCTGATTAACCTCTTTAATCTAGACACAAAATCTAAAGTCAAGAAAAATCTTTGTAAGATCAATATTTTGATTGAAAAAGATCAATTTTTAGCTATAAATTTAAGAGTTAGTATTATATGAATTCTTACATGCATTTTAAACCTTTGAAAAATGTTCTAGTCCTAAAAAATGCAAACTTTTAGCTCCCATCCTTGCAAAGCCTAACTCAGAGTTTTAGAAACTAAAAATGAGATTGTGAGAAAATAAACCATCCAAAAAATCACAAAAATTGGTATACACAATATTATATATATATATATATATATATTAAATAAATAAATAAATTAGTGTTTATAGTTTTAAAATTATACAAGTCAAGCTATAGTGGACTATGTTAAAATATGCATGTAGGTTGCCTAGTAAAATAGGGTTGCAGACAAGGAAACTCAATTTTATATTAAACCTTAGTTCAAAATGATTAAATTTTTTATTTTTTAGATAATTTAAGGTGTTATTAAGAGTATATAAAATTCTTAAGGTATTAAATAACATTAAAAAAAAGATATGGGTGACTGTATATTTTAGACCCGTAAAACACAAGAAAACATAGAATTTTAGTAGTGAAAACTTGTATAGCATTAAATTTACTATTTAAAATCATTTAAAACTTATAAAACATGTGATAAATGTGTATATAAAAAATATCAAGTTTTTTTTAATGATTTATAATACTATTTTATATAATTTATGAATGATTGTGTCTAGGCATATCTATGTTAGGCCTAAAGACAAGCTAGAAGGTAAGAGTGTGATCTCTCCACACAAATTCAAGTCTTGAAAGGTTTTAAAGATAATTGATAGAGTTAAGATAAAATATTTTTAATTTATACCAGGATAATCTCCATAAAAAAATTAATGTACTATTATCTTGACCATAAACTAGGCTCAAAGGAGAGGCTACAAGCCTAGTGAGAAAAAATAAACTAGTCAAGTGCAAAGTAGTAGACCCTAAAGACTCGATTGCACCAAGATATTATAAATTTATGTGAAAAAATATTATCACTTTTATTTTAATATGTTTGATAGTTTTGCATATATAAACAAACTTTCATAATATAAATTTCATAAAATTGAATTGAAGGAAAGGAAAGTATGAGAAAGTAAATTATAACAATTAAAATCTAGATCTATGTTTGGAATCTTTTGACACAAAATTGAAATGAATTTTTTCTTTTGAAATGAAACATTTTTAATAATTAAATTAAATGTAAATGTATAAATTTTTTAAATAAACTATAATGTATGGGAAATTAGAATACTAAATCTGTGGTAGTGGGCCCTGTGATCATAAAAATCTTGGAAGGGAAGTTAGTAACATGTTAGTTCAAGTAAAAAAAACTTCAATAAACATAATAACACTAACACTACAAGCCTACATCTTTGGGGTGAGTTTATTTAAAAAAATACAAATGAAATTACAACTAAAATTCAAAAGACAATGAATCCTTTACCTTCCTTGGGAGCTCTAAATGCATTATTGAGTGGCTTGCTCGACTTGTGCATCAAAAAGTCTTTGGAAATGGAGTTTGGTATCTTATTCTGTCATTGACACCATAGCTTGTGTTGTGTCTTAAATTAAGATTTTAGAATTATAACACTACTTTCAAGGTAATTTTTACATTATAACACTACTCTTATCAAAGCTTTAAATTCATTTGTGCATGATAACTTTGCACCAAAATAGATTAAAATTCAATAGCAAAGGCATTGTATTTATAGGGTTAGGAACTAATCATAACCCTAGGTGATTTAAGGTGGATTTAAGGCTTATAATGGGTTCAAACCTAACCTACGTGATTCAAATATAACCCCATAGAGTTAATAGTTATTAATTAATAATGATTTACAATGAATAGGCATGGTTCTCCAAAATGAGATATTTTAGGATATTTATAAAGATCTTGAAAACTCACAAAGGTCATGATTAAAGGCAAGGGTATTTTTATTTTTGAATTTAATTTTTAATTTATTCATTATTTACACATGGACAATTCAACTAGGCATTTATTTTTGTTTATCTTGTTAGTTAATTTTGATTAGCCATTTAACTTTTTAAAGATTTTATATTTATTCATGTGCCCCACTTAAAGGTTCATAGGCCAAATTGACTATTGTAATTTGGAAGGATGATTAGGGATGAATCCATGAGAGGTTATGGTTTCATATAATAGGATACCCTAATTAGGGATGCCTCAACATGATTATAATATTTGATGAATGATGCACAATCAAATTTGGGACATTTAATGATTCTTAGGCTTAATTTACAATGTTTGGTAGGAATCGGTCTGAAGTCTGATTGGAAGCTAGCTATGGCTAGTTTTGGGTGTCTATAGTTTGCTTGCTTTTGGGAAGGTGTTTCAAACTATACGCATAATATTGTCTTCTCAAATAATTAAAAGGTCATGTATGCCTATGACTTCAATGAAAATGGATGAATTATAGGTACCCCCTCAAGGGAGCAGTCCATAAAAAGGTTTGATGATCAATCCCTCAAAAGGAGGAAATGATGGGACCAAAAAGATGAGAAGGGGTAGAGGAGACTGTTTTTCCCATAGGTGGTTATAATTGGTGGCATAAAGATCTACCTTAGTTGGGTTGACAAATCAGATGATTTTCCCAAATATGATTATAATCATTAGCATAAATGAGAAAAAAGGTAATGATTTTCCCAAATGTGGTTATAATCATTGGAAAAGGGGTGCATGGTGATAAGAAAATTATTTTCCCAAAGTCAGTATAATCATGAAATGGAAAATAATGACTTGACCATAGGTGTTTAGAATCATTGGTAGGATAAAAAACATGTCATAGATAGGAGGACAGAGATAATGGTTTTCCCAAAGGTGGTTATAAGAATTATCACAAGGAAAACATGCCCTAATTGGGTAGAAGAAATATAATGATTTGTCCAAAGGTATTTATCCATCAACATTCAAATAGATGGATGTAAAATTATTTTCCCATAAGTAGTAAGAATCTTTGGAAATGCAAGTGGGATAGTATATAATGATTTTCCAAAAGGTAGTTATAATCATTGTACCTCGATTATGGAAAATATGATGTCAAAATGGATAATGGGGCTTATGTACTAAATTTGTAGTCACAAATTAATATTAATTTGGTACAAAGGAGAAAGATCAATTTGGGAAACATGATAAGAGGGAGATGCTCATCCAAAATAGAAAGGGAGAAAATTCTTTCATGATTTACTTACTCTATATGTGGAACATGATTTGGGTAGATCAAATTTTTTTTAGGTGCCAAGGAGATATGTCAGCTTCATTGTTGTGTAAACTTCTTGATATGATTTTTTTTATAGCATGTTATAGTATCCATCATGATATAACACCATGATAACTTGGTTAAATTATGCATAAGGACTAACACATGATCTTTTTGAAAACAATGCACTAATGATAAAAACCATGATGACAATGTTGGTGCAGGAATATGGATTGATTCAAGAATAATGCACAAGGAATCACCCAATGAATTGACATAAATTTAATCAAGGCACAACATGAAATCAAACAAATACACAAATAAATAAACATAAAGACAAAATATCAAACAAATAAGAACCAAAAGAACATAAAACTCAAACAATGGTTAATCATAATGTTAGCACAAATAGAGAACAAATAAGATGATGAACATTTCCCCTAGGGTATAAGAAATAATGAAACAAATAAATAGAATGGGGTAATATAATAAAAGGAAAGGGATGGTCGAGATGGATCCAGATGCTCTAGGAAAGTGGATATTTCCTACATAGTTCTATGGATATAATATCCAAAAAAAGTTTAGGCCAAATGTAGTTCTCCCAAAATATGAGATAGATGAAAAAAGATGAGAAAAAAAACATGATGGATGTTATAAAACAAATATGGGAATCGACTTGTAAAATGGTGAGTGTATGGGACATGAAGCCAATAAGGATGGGGAAACTAAATGAAAAGTGGTTTATTTTGAAATATCTAGGGGTCCTAAAATCCTTAAGGCAAAAAAGTGGTCAATGTTTATGGTTTTCTATATATTTTACAAATGTTTTTGAAATTTTATATGTATCTCAACTTAATTGAGGATGATGAGTTACTAAATGGTCCAAGATCATGAAAAGGCAAGAGCACTCAAAATTAAACTACTCATAAAATGGAAAGAGCATGGGACATGAGGCTAATAAGTATGGGGAAACTAAATGATAAGTGGTTTCTTGTGAAATACCTGGGGGACTAAAAATCCTTAAGGTAAATAAGTGGTCAATGTTTATGATTTTATAGATCTTTTACAAATGTTTTTGAAATTTTCTATGTATCTCAAATCAATTGAGGATGACAAGATACTAAATAATCCAATCTCACAAAATGGTGAGAGTGTTTGAAATTAAAGTACTCACAAAATGGAGAGAGTGTGGGACATGAGGCTAATATGGATGGGGAAAGTAAATGACAAGTAGTTTCTTGTGAAGTAGCTAGGTATCCTAGAATCTGTAAGGTAAAAAATTTATCCATGTTTAGGACTTTCTAAGGACATTTAAAAAAAATAGATTTTTTAGAGTATCTCAACTCAATAAATACTGATGAGATACTAAATGGTCCAAGCTCACAAAATTATAAGAGTGCTAAAACTCAAAATTATCTTAAAATAATGATTTTGGAAAAGGGGTGACTGAGCTAACCTTAACATATATCAAGCACTACCTACAATATCCCAATTTAGGACCTTAGGTCACTATAGTTTTGCCTAACAATGGAAGAATCTTACTAGGTAACATCTAATTAAAATAAAATAGGAAAAGTTGGAAAATGTCATAGTATGACATAGGCATGACAAGGTTGTACTTTAAGGCATGATAAACAATGGGTTTCATAATTCACCCATAGGTAATTATACTTAGGAGACAATGACATAGGTCATTGATAATAATTTTCCCATAGGATGTTATAATTAGTAGCATGATGGTGAGACACTAATTTTTGAAAAGGTTTTTATAATTAGGAACACTTGGTAGATTACATAATAAGAAATGAAGGATGTAACTACCAAACCACTATCATACTACTCTAAAATATGGCCTCTATCAAGAATGCTAAAATAAATATTGAACTTGATCTAAATATTCATGTTGAAAGTGGTCAGGGAATTAATGAAATGGAACCAAGGTCAAAGGACTTGGTAGGGAGGTGTAAAACAACTCAATCAAGAGGAAAGGCATGGTATAATGGCATATGATAGAATAGTAATTGGTGATCAAGTAATTTTATCTCTTGTAAACAATATACTTGATAGTATTCATCATCTAGGACATGCTTCAAAGAAATGTGTAAATAAGGTAACTCGACCTCAATAGGAATAATGGATTCAATGCCATAAACAAGTGAATATGGAATGACTCCTATTGGAGTATGGTAATTAGTAATATATACCTAGAGGGTGAAAAATATTTGGAGGTGCCAATCATGGTTGGCATCATTGAAAACATTTATAAGGATGTTGACAATGGTTTTTTTTAGATGCTTTGGCTTGGCCATTACCTTGTGGGTAATAGGTAGTGGAAAAAGGTTATGTAATCATGAAATCAAATCATAGATATTTAACATCCTTGTTCTTAAATTATCTACCATTACTAAATACAATATTGAATGTGATACCGTAGTGGTAAATAAGATGGTTTAATATGAATATGGAAATTTGTTTTCCAGTCACATAAGTGATGGGTATAGCTTCAACTCACTTAGTGAAATATTAATTGGTAGTAAGGATGTGTTTATGGCTATTAGATGAGGTGGGGTTTATCTTTCCAATGATATCAAGGTCCCATGTTGAAAATGGCCATGGTGTAAGCATTGGTTTCAAAGTCTTGGCCAAAGTATGAATTAGATTGGCATGTGTAGCCATATAAAATTTCCAAATTGGTAGTTTGAGTATGGCTTGTGACACCCCATCCATAGGTCACTTTTTCATGCTCTTTCAACCATTTTCGACACCCTTTATCATCCAAAATATTCTAAATGGTCATTCCACCTTAGCTAGATAATATTCCCCATGCTAATCATGTTCCCTTAGGTCCCAATCCTATAAGATAGGAGTGCCCCATTTGGACTATAGCTCACCATAGATAAGTGTCTTATTTTTGGTGGTCCTATCCATTTTCAATTTGATCCCCAATAGTCATTTTCATCTAGTCCTTATACTTAATTATTTCAACCTAACACAAATACATTTGACCCATGATCAGTTGTTTCCTATAAAATCCCACTCAAATCTCATTTATAGAGGAGGTGACCAAACTTACAAATAAATCAAGAACACAAAAAAATCACTAAGGAAAAATTCCATATTCTTTGCATATAGTCACCCAACACAACTTCAAATCTTCTCAAATTCTCATACTAGTCCCTAGCCATGACAAACACTATTAATTTGGCATTTGTATCTGCATCACACTATTACACAAAGCATACTAGGTGTAAAAAATACATATGGCTTGATCCCTCTTTAGAGTATTGGTATGTAGGTAGTTTTCCCACAAAAGGGGTGTGGATTTCATGTTTAGTACATATTTCATATTAACCCCCCTCTTTCTCAAGTGACTCAAATGTTATTTTATCAACCATGATAGATAATTAGGGTTTAAAGACAAAATCAACTCCATAGTGAGTTCCATCAATAACCAGTGATCTATTTTTCACTGGCATTCTCACACAGGCATGACTCAACTACCTAGAAATATTTAGGTCTGTATGATTAGTTTGGACAATAGTGGCAATAATGGACAACACTAGACACCAAAGCATCCATTTTTTTGGCACTCCTATCCTTTCACCCAATGAAATCTAGATTCATTTTTATAGTACCTTCCTAGTCATGTACAGTTGTTTTAAACCTATGTATCAACTATATTAGTCTATTTTTTAGATAAGTTATATTTCATCTTATTTATTTCTAGTTTTAAAAAGGTGAAAAGGACAAATAGTTACACAAATTATGACTGTATTTATTGCTATATTATATACTAATATATTAATTTAGACCTTTAACTAAAATAGGAATAAAACTCCATTATTCCTAAATAAGTTAAATCATTTGGTGAACCCAACTTACTTCAATTGTGCACAAAAACCATAGAAACCATAGGGAAAATTCCTTGTTGATTTTTAGCAATATGTTTCTAATTTTTTTAAATCATATTTCACATAAAATAAAAAATGGATCTCACTTATTTCAAAACATTTCTTGTAAATAATAAGGAGTCCATATTGATTCCTATAATGTATATGAATGATGAAGTTTACTAAATGTTAACGCAAATATTCACTCTTTCCCTTTTATGCTTACCTTTTATAATATGGGATGAGACTAAGAAATCTATTACTAAACATGTTAAGATCCCTTTCCTTTAAATAAATGTTTACTTATATTTAATATAAGGTTTCATTATTTATTTTACATTCTCTCTCTCTCTTTCTCTCTCTCTCTCTCTCTCTCTCTCTCTCTCTCTCTCTCTCTCTCTCTCTCTCTCTCTCTCTCTCTCTCTCTCTCTCTCTCTCTCTCTCTCTCTCTCTCTCTCTCTCTCTCTCTCTCTCTCATGAAGAATAATTTTCAACTCTATCTTGTTAAAAATGTTAGAAATGTCATGTTACAAGTCATAAATATTAATTCATTAGTAAAAATTTCCATGCTCTCTATCCCTGGTTTGCTATATGTCATGTGGAATGTTATTTATAATCATATTTCTATACAACTTATAACTATAATTACATGCATTTCATCCCACATACACGGTTTTTACCTAGATGTATCTAACTCTTTGGCTACTTTTGAGTATCTCCCTATCACTACTAAACACAAGAAAACACTAGTGGTTATATCTATTCTTCCTCCCTTCAAACTTAGTTCACCTAGCTCTTATCCCATACCTAATACCATCTCTATGCCTATAGTATATCATGTATTACATGTTATCACCCAAGTTTATGAAGATAGGCAAGTTGATTACACCCATCACTATATCTCTTTCACTTAGGTTATCACTCATTCTAATATAATTTTAGCTCTTGATTTTCTTCAATGATCAGATGGTTAGAAAGATGTTTTATATGTATCCCTTTGTAATACTAAAGTTCTTATTTTTATTGAACCAGATTATATCACTTCTATCCTCAATAGAATGCAATGGACTTTAGAGCATATTTCCTTTGAGAAAAAGGATTTACGGATGTGCCACATCAATGAAAAACATATATCCCTATATATTCAATTAATAATTATTTGTGTAGGGGAAAAAAGAGTGTTAGTTGATAATGGTTCAGGACTTAACATTTACAATATTTCTGTTCTTAAATGTCTTAATAAATAACCTACAAATCTAGACCATTCCAACATGAACATTAGAGGTTTTGACAATATTCCATGGAAATTCATGGGTCAAATAACACTCAATATTACTTTAGGACCTAATACATTACCAACTACTAGTGAAGTCATGCCAAATGACCTCAATTATAATTTATTACTTGGTCATCCTTGGATTCATGATATGCAGGCAATCCCTTCCACACTCCATGCTTATTTAAAATTTATTCACAAAGGCTACATCTACATGTGCCCAATGGATAATGAGCCTTTTAAATACTAATAGGTTATTGAATCTCCATATAATTACATTTTTCACTTTAATCTTGGCAATATACCTAGACAACTTGTTGCTCATAGTGTACCTTTAGACTACACAAAACATCAAAAGCTTCTAAGTTATATAATAACACCACTAAAAAATCACCAATTTACCTCTCCTTTTGCACTTATATGTCCACATGAGATGGGATATCATGGAAAATGTCTTGGAAAGCATGAACAAGGAATCATCAATCCCGTCGATGCATCCACACAACATGGAAAGCAAGGACTGGGATATCAACTTGCCCTTCTTTATGATAAAACTTCTTCCACTACTTTAAAACATTTAATGCTTTGTCCACCCATTACACTTCTATACCATATAATTAATCATGATTTTACATTATCTTTCATCAATCCTAATCTAATTAATTATACAGTTTCACTAGACATGTTCACATTAAATGAATTATTTAATGATGAATCCCTCATATAGTTTCTCAAAAAATATGAGGACCTCTCATATTTCTAATATAAAAATAGATTTCCTCATTATGAAAATGCCCATGATTACTTTGAAGACAATTTATATTCTCCCTACGACATACCAGTTGATTCAAATGATACTATTCCTACAACCCCATACACACTAGATCATTCTACATTGCTTAATGAGGAAATAATTGATTTCAATTTTAGAACCAATCAGGATCCCCACATTATCTTATTATCCATTTCCTTATGAAAGGAAGAGGATACATATATTCATCAAACTTTGATAGATTTTCCAAAACTCTGTCCTTGGTCTTACTTAGATATGTCAAGAATTGACACATCTATAGCAGTCTCTCAGATTCCATTATACCCTGATGTTAAACCAATTAAGCAAAAAAATTAAAAAATGCATCTTGAGGTGGCTCTCTTATTCAAAGATGAGATCCAACACCTCTTATTTGTTGGTTTCATTTAACTATTAGCACACCTTGAATGGATTTCCAATATAGTCCCCACAGTTAAACCTAATGGGAAAATTTGGTGTTATTTCAATTCTCAAGGTTTAAATAAGGCATGCCCAAAAGATGATTACCCCTTGTCTAATATTGATATGATCGTAGATTCCATAGCTAGGTTGAAATTTTATCATTCATAGATGGCTTTTCAAGATACAACCAAATTAAAATCATTAAAGAAGATCAAGAGAAAACATCCTTTACAACACGTTAGGGTACATTTTGTTACATTGTCATGCCTTTTGGATTAAAAAATGTTGGATCTGCATATCAGCGTACTATGATGCATATATTTCATGAATTAATTCACCACACCATCAAGTATTATGTTGATGATCTGTTAGATAAATCCAAATAGTGCCAACATCATGCCATCAATTTATGATAGATTTTTCAATGACTCAGGAAATACAATGTTTTATCAAACCCAAAAAAATGTGTGTTTGGAGTTATATTAGGAAAAATCTTAGGTTTCATTATTTCTCAGTGTGGCATAGATGTTAAACCTAATAAAGTCAAATAAATTTTCAACATGCCACCTCCCATGAACTTAAAACAACATATATCCTTATAAGGTAATAACCAAGAAATCTATTATTTTATATCTCAACTTATTGATAAGACTTAGTTATTCACTCAATTATTAAATAAAGATATAAAGTTTATTTGGGACCAATCCTATCAAGAAAGATTTGACATAATCAAGCAATATATTCTTAATCCACCTGTTCTAATACCACTTATACCTAATAGGATTCTCCTTATATATATCTTAGCAAAAAATCATGCATTAGGATCACTCTTAACACAACATAGTGATCAACATACTAAATGAGCAGTTTATTACATCAGTCACACATTAGTTGATTATGAGAACAATTATTTTATGATTGAAAAACTATGTCTAGCATTAGTTTTTTCCACACAAAAACTTTGACATTACATTATCAATAATGAGACTTAGGTTATCATAAAAGCATAACCCTTGAAGTTTCTAATGGAAAAACCACATCTCTTTGGTCACATCACAAAATGGGTCATGTTATTATTAAAATTTCACATAAAGATAGTTCTACAAAAAGCAATAAAGGGCCAAATCATTATAGATCATTTAGAAGTAACACCACTCTTAGACACTAATCCTATTAGTGAAATATTTAGAGATGATTTTACTACCTATTCTACTCATTTCAATACTTGGACCATGTTCTTTGTTGGTTTTTAGTGCACATCCAATGTAGCAGTAGGCATTATTTTTGTCGATAATTTTGGTCACATAGTTCTTATTGGATATCGATTAAGCTTCTCCTACACCAACAACACTATAAAATATGAGTCACTTATCTTAGGTCTCTTTACCACCCAGTCCCTCCAAATTATATCTATTTGAGTCTTTAGTGATTCCCAACATGTGGTTAACCAAGTTAATTTTATCTATTAGACAAAATAAGAACATCTTATCCCATATCAAAACATGGTACAATGTTTATCATCATAGTTCGACTACTTTTCTATAGAAAGTATACCAAGAAAAGACAACTGACACATAGACACAATGGAAAGTGCTTCATATCTGATACTTATCGACACCAATAATGATCAAGATATTTTCATAATTAAATAATTACAATTGCTATCAATATCTAATGTGGTTTTGATTACCCTTTCCATATTAGCCACTATGCATAGTTATGTAACTCTAGAGTGGTTTTCTAACATATATAAATTTCTAAACAAATATATTACACTAGACACTCTCTCATGAAATTATAAATACAAGTTGCACAAACAAGCACTACATTATGTAATCATTTGTAGAGACCTTTTTAATTGATCCTTTGATGAATAATTAGTTTGGTTTTTAACTTCAATAGATGCCAAAATTACTCTTACATAGATACATGATAGTGAGTGTATTGGTCACTTCAGTGGAAAGGCCATGTCACAAAAATTGATTTGATAATGATAGTACTACCCAACCATGGAAGATGAATGTTCACAATACACAAATATATATGATAAATGTCAACAACATAGTAACCTATAACATACACCATCATAATAATTATAGCCTATTGTCTCCCCATATTCATTTATGTTATGGGGATTTTATATTAGTGGAAAGATTAACCCTAAGTGACATCGATGGACATAAGTTCATCATAACATAAATAGAATACTTTACCAAGTAGGTGTAAGATATTCTACTTCAATTTATAATAGATGAGGACATTTGTATCTTCTTCATGACTCATATTATTTCATGCTTCAACTTACCCACATCTATCATTTATGATAATAGAACATCATTCAAGAACAAAAATATCAAGAAATCTTACACAAATATAAGATTAAACACACATTCTCCACTCTGTACTACCCATAAGGAAATGGTTAAGCAAAGGCTGCCAATAAAACCATCAACATCATTTTAAGAAAAAATAGTGACAAAATTTAGAGATGATTGTCACAATCAACTAGTTTATGCATTATGGGCTTATCACACAAATATTTATACACCCATGAGAGCCACTCCTTATTCACTCATTTATGGCATAGAGGTAGTTTTACCATTAAAATTATAAATCCAATCTCTACATGTCTCCATTAAAGTTATCCTCAATGATGACCAGTATCATGAAAAACATTCACACCAACTCAAGCAATTAGACCATACATGCATTCAAGTAGCTAAACATCTCATAATCTACCAGTAATGTATACAATGATCATATAATAAATGATTTAACACTAGATAGTTTAAATTTAATGATCTCATTATCAAACAAAATATTCATAATGTCACTACCAAATAAGAAATAAAAGAAAAATTCAAACTGAATTGGCTAGGTCTATACCTCATTATCGAAAAGCCTAGCCCTAAAGTGTATTGTCTAGCCTCACTTGAAGTTAATAAACTCAAAAATCCAATGAATATTATGCATCTACATAGATTATATGTATAGTATTTCATTACACACATTTTACTATATATAGTTTCTTTCTACTTGTACATAATTTCTCAGCTTACTTGTACATAGTTTCTTTTCGCTTTCTTGTACATAGTTTCCTTATGATCACTTGTAAATATATTATTTATAAATACCAAAAACAATACAATATTTCTAAATACCAAGAATAATATAACACGTCAAAATACCAAAAATAGTACAATATTTCAAAATACCAAAAACAATATAACATGTCAAAATACAAAAACATTCAAATAACTTAAAACACCAAAAACTTTTCAATTATACACATTATCCATGCTTTACATTTCTAATACTATGATAGACTTACAATTTTTTGATCTATGATATTTTTTATTGATTTATCTACATTATCATGCTTCACTTCATCTTCTTTGAGTGTGTGTAGTTGTTCACTAAATTTTGGGCCTTCGGGTCAAAATTGGGTACCCCTATTGGAAAGCTTAACCAGTATGTAGATTTTATTTAGAATAAGCATTCTTTGACAAAGCCCACAAAAAATGCACAAGTCTAATTCTTTCAAAAAGTTTGGTTTTGATCTTTTTATAATCCTTTGCATAGTAATCCTTTTGGGTCTTTTGTTTTTGACTAAGTGTTATTTATTTTAGACTTTTCATTTGGCCAAGTGCTGAATTCTTTCAGACAATTTATCTGAGACAAGTTTTTCAAAGATGAAGACTAATTCCTTCAGGAAAATTATCCAAAAAAATTTCCTTGAAAAATATATTTTCAAGATGAAGGGGTCATTTTTAACTTTTCTGAAGGGCACTTCAACTTTTCCAATGGGCACCTCCATCTTTCTGAAAATGTCATTTTCCACTTTTTTGAATGGGTCACTTCGAATTTTCCAAAGGGACATTTTAAAAAGGCCGAAAGGTACTTTACAAAAGTCCAAAGGGCACTTCAATTTTTTTGAAGGGACATTTATAAATGCTAGAGGGTCATTTATAGATTTCCAATGGACCATTTATTTCAGTCGAAGGGTAAAAAGACAAAAGTATGAAGGAATTCTTTCAAAAATATTGTCTGAAGAATTCTTTTGAAAAACTTTTCTACATCAAAAAGAGGTCAAAGCCCAATTATTTTAGACATTTTTTTATACAAAGGAAATAAAAGGCCTAAAATATTGTTTAGGAAGATTGTCCATAGGAATTGCCAAGAAAAAAGGATGAATGAGTTCTTTTGAGAAAAGTGTCAAGATAAAAAAGTCCAAGGGAAATAAATGTCTAAAAGAAATATTTGAGGAGTGATGGCCCTAAAAACATTAATTTCAAACTATAGAAAATATTTTTTTATGTCAAAAGACTTATTAGGAACATGAGAGAAAATATAGATGTAACAAATTATTGAATTCTAAGAATTTGGTGCAGATAAAGCTAGCAAAATGGATAGTTTGACAATTCGAGTCATTGCTAGTATCCAACCAAATAAAAGAGCTTCTATGAAATCAAAAAACATAGGTCTCCAAAGGATGGCTAGTAGGTAGGAAAATAATTTTCTAACTATTGCCATAAGTACCATTTCCCTTAGTAGTGCTATGTGTCATCTCCTCTATTTTTAGTTTTGAATGATCATAGATGATTTTTGATATAAACCATTTCCTATGTAAATTTTGAAGTTCTTATACCACTTTTCACCATTCTTATGACTAGTTTCAAATAATTAGACCTCATGAAATGGTGTAACTCACCCCACCTCTATTCCACATGCAATTCTAACTAATTTTCACATATAGACACATGTTGAAGTGACTCTTGAACATCCTTTGCTTTACCTCTCTCTCTCAATATATATATATATATATATATATATATATATATATATATATATATATATATATATATATATATATATATATATATATATATATATATATATGTGTGTGTGTGTGTGTGTGTGTGTGTGTGTGTGCATTATTTTCGCTAGTTTTAGCAGCCTCCATTGGTTATTGGGAAAACTCTAGACAAATTTGTACTTTAATAACTCTTGATGAAATATACAAGTGTTTTTTCCACTCATATTTTATAATATTGAGTAATGAATTGAATCTTGTTGGTCTAGTCTAATAAAATATTGTCTTTTCTAGCTTGTACTCTTGATGGTCTACCAATTTGTAGAAAGGAGATTGTTGCAGGTCTTCGCTACTATTCTTTTCCAAGTATAGAGATATCCTATAAGTGTTCTATGATTTTATCCCTCTTTTTAATAATTCATTCCCTTCCTAAGAATCATATACCTTATTGAATATAGCATATGAAACATTGATGTAGTAATGAATCCTATGTTGTGAATCTTGTGTGAGAAACACCTTATTTATCTTTAATTAGTGTTTTCAATCAATTGAGAAGACATTATATATTGGTGCATAACCCTTTCATTATTTTATTTATTTCTCTTGATCACTTTTCATATCCAAATTGTTACATTTAAAAGAGCTTTACGTGTGCATCAAGGTGAGCTAGCCCGTTATCTAGAGATTCATTTCTCAATATTATCACCTAAAGCAAGATAAATGTCTCCATTATTCCACTTGGATGAGGAGATTTAGGCATCTCCTCAAGGGTGAAAATCCAATTGGAAACATTTTTTGGCATACTCAATATGATCTCCAAGTACTATAATATTGTTCAAGATTGGTACTAGTCTTTATATATTTGAAGATGAAAGAAGCTTCTACATTCAGTACCTGGTAACTCCATTAAATAACTCAAGTATTTTTTTGATGATCAATCCTATTTTCCATGCCAAAGGTGAAAAATTGATCTACTTCTAAATAGATACCCTTTGAGTTTGTGCAACTACCTCTATATTCCAACAAAAGGTTTAGGTTTGTCAGCACCCATCCTTAAAAAAGAGATTTTGTGTTTAAAGATTCTAAGTTATTATTACATTCCATTCCAAAAATCCATAGTTATTATTACAAGATGTATAGAAGATGAAATTTTATGCCTTTGATTGAGGTATATTCCTTACATCGTACCCAATATGATCAAATTCTAAGAGCAACTCTCAATAGCATCCCATATTTTAGTGGGTATGGTCCTATTACTATCATTGAACTCATTAAGAAAATAGAAAAAATTTATAATATCCACAACATCACCTAAGAAAATGTATATATTAGGTTTTTGTCCTTTTCTTTCAAAGGAAATTTTTTTGATTGGTAAGGGACTCTACCTGTAAATTCCATTAGCTCATAGGATGAATTGGGAGATTTATTGACCAATAGGTTTGGGGAGAAGAGTGAATACCTATCCCTATCTAAGAAATTGAACATAATAAATATGTAACCACATTAATTCATTCAAGACTTTAATACTATATTCCAAAAAACTTGGGATAACATCCCAGCTCTTGTGAGACCAACTTCAAACTATGCATTTTTATACTACTTGAAAGCATTGAATAGTGACATTACCATGATGATCCAATCTGTGGGTGGAAAAAAATTTCATAATGCCTATACAATATCCATAAATTTTGAGAATTTTCTTCTCCAAGTGGGAAATATAGCTCCTATACCTCCAATGCCACTATTCCCTAATTTGCATTCTCGTAGTCAAGGTGCATTGCCCACTTTAGCCCCTTTGCTTTATCAAGAAAGTCCTACCATTACTCCTTCAAATTAAATACATGAAGTTGAAATATTTATTCAAAGTTTTTAAAATTAGTTATTTTCCCTAAAAATATAATAAGCTCAAGGTTATAGGTCATATCAAACACACAATCAGTTTGGGCAAAAAAGTAGACCTCCTTTCCAAAACAATGCACAAGGACAAGGCCAAATCACCCATGTCAAGCCTTATCAAAGCTATAATCCTATTGCTCAATAATCATATAAATCCATTTTCTTAATTAAAAACAACATGGTCTAATAATATCCTAACTATCTATCTTTTGAACATGGTCAAGAGTATGTTTCTTATGCAAATGAGATGCACAATCAAGGCATGGTACTTCAAGATAGTCAATATTTCCAAGTTTAAAATTTTTAAGGATATACAAAAGGAGGGGTGGAAAATGGAAAACATAAAACTAACTCTACCCTCATAAAAAATTTTGAGGGTGATTTTTACACCATTAATTACTTGGGAAATACAAGTAATCATAATACTAGTGTTGCCTTTAATAGTATGTCCAAAAAGAGGGCTATTGATGAAGCTCAAGGAGCTAATCAAGGAATTATTGTGACTCATACATCATATACTATGGTAATTGGGTCTAATAAATCTCCTAAACTTCAATAAAATTAGAGTATTCCAAATTTTAAGCCATCTACTACAACACTACCTCCATAAGCTACATCACAAAGAGCCAATGTTCATAAAGAGAACCCCAAGGTGAGTAATCCTTCCATCAATGTGATGGACCAAATGAAGAAGATTCATATGAAAATATAATTTTTGTATTATATAACATTAATATGGTAGAAATATACACTCCAAAATGAATTGCATGGATTGGATAAATAAGCTGGCCCATCTAAAAATGATAATGTGGTTTTGGTCAATGAAACTCAATCTATAGATGGTCAAGTGAAGAAAGATGAGAATAATCCTTTTTACCTGTCTATGATCATTGGTGATTTATTGGATCATAATTTAATCATTTATAGTGGAGAAATCACATCATTTATGCCCAAATGTATAGAAAATAAGCTAGGCCTCAAGCATGAGCCAATGACAAAAGGAGTTTTACAATTAGATGGATCACCAGCTAAGACTTTAGGGGTAGTTACATGTTTGAATTTGATCCTTAATGATTTTAATATTTTTTCAATTCCTCATGATGTGGTGGTGTTATATTCACCTCCTTATTTTTATCTTTATTTATTAAGAGACTTTACATCCAAGATAAGTGGATATTTGGAAGCCAATTAGTCCTACATGGTGTTTAGGACAATGTATAGCACTAGAGTGAAGATTTATTAAGAACATATTCATATAAATCACTTATAAAATTACTCAACTAAGGTTTAAAATGTTAATTATGCTATCATTTATGAAGAGGAACTTCATATTGACCAATCTTCATCATCTTCCTTTGAGGGAGTTTCTGATTTATTCCTAGATGAGTTGGGAGATGAGCACTATGAACATGATTCTTACAAGTTTATTGAATAATATGGTCTTGGGGTACATTATATTCATGAGAAGGAATATTTCATGCCTAATTTTAGGAAGTTAAGTGATGATGTGAATGTATTGTGGTAGCTTTTCTTTGATGGGTCTAGAAGCAAGTTTGGGGCAGATGGTGGAACAATGTTGGTTTCACCTTCAGAGGAAAGGTATTTTTCAACCTTAAAGTTTTAGTTATCTTACACCTATAATGTATTATAATATGAATCCATTATTCATGGACTTTAATGCGATACGAAAAGAGGTGTCTAATAATTATAAGTGTTTAGTGATAGCGAGCTTGTTGTCAATTAGGTTAGAGGGCAGAATTTGACAAAAAAATTTCTTTTCTTAAGTCCTATAAATGTAGAGTGTGCGATCTTATGGAATATTTCAAAGCCTTAAAAATCAATTCTATCTCAAGAGAGGATAATAATCATGTTGATAGGTTCCCATTAATTTTATATTAGTTTGATGTTCCAAAAGGGATAAAAGAGGACAAGAACCAACCTTATTTAAAAGTGATTGTAAGGCCCTCCATACCAGATAATGTCACTAATTGGTAGGTATTTTATACTAACAAAGAATAGAACTTTTTCTATAGGAATAAGTTTAATTTTATTCAAAGAATTAGTCTAAACTACAACAACAATACGGAGGGAAGATTGTGCAATTGATGTCTAACAAGCTTCCTAAAGGCCTAGTCACTCTTGAGAGCATATTCAATGATGATGACCAAATGAATAAATAGAAGGTAATCATATCTACCAATAAATAAAACTTTGAGAAGGTTAATATTTTCAAGGATAAATTTCTTGCACTTGGGAGTGTATGTACTATCGAAGAGAAGCATGCTTTCATTGAGTTATGCAAAGAATAATCTGATGTCTTTACATGGGAGTATAGTGATTTAAATGGTTTTGATCTGAATATATCTCAACATACTATAGAGTTATGTGAGAATGACAAGACTATTAAGCAAATGAAAAGGCCAATCAATCCCAAGATTGAGCCTCTCATGAGGAAAGAGCTCACCAAACTTATTGAGTCCAAAATCATCTCTCCCATTAAGCATTCATTTTGGTTGGCAAACATAGTTCCTATTAGAAAAAAAAATGGAGAGATAAGGTCATGTTTTTATTTTAGGTACATTACTCACTCCCTTTCATGTAACAAATATTAAAATTTATGGCTTATAGTGAAAGGTTTTCTCTCCTTGATGGGTATTTTGGGTATAATCAGATTCTGGTAAACAAAAGTGACCAGTATAAGACAACATTTACTACTAAATGTGGTACATATGCTTATAAAAAAATTCCTTTTGGGTTGTATAATATAATAGATTATTTTCAATGTGAAATTGATATGGCTTTTCAAGGATTAATCTATGGCATTGTATTGGTATATCTTGATGATGTGATAATTTTCTCCAAGGAAGAAAAAGATCATTTGAAGCACCTAAGGGAAATTTTTTAGAGGTGTAAAGAGTTTGGTATCTCTATAAACAAAAATAATTGTGTGTTTTCTATCCATGAAGGCAAACTACTAGGACATATTATTTCTAATAAAGGCTTGTCCATTGATTTGGAAAGGGTGAATGCCATCTTGGCATTATCTTTGCCTAAGCATAAGAAGGGGTTAAAAAGTTTATTTGGTAAGATAAATTTAATTAGGAGGTTTATTCATAAATTTTATAATTTTTTCAAACATCTAACATATATGCTAAGGAAGGATGAGATATTCACTTAGACAAGGAGGAAAGAAAGTTTTGAAGAGATCAAGCAGGCCATTTCCCAAGATCCTACTCTTGAAAGTCCAAAATTCTCCAAGAACTTAAATTTGTACACTTTTTGGAATGAATAGGTGATTTATACCATGCTTACCCAAGTAAATGATGATAATTTGGAACAACCTATTGCCTTTTTTAGCGAAGGTTTAGAAGGGTATGAAACAAGATACACATATGTTGAGAAATAAGAGTTTTCAGTCATAAGGAGTTTAAAGAAGTTCAGGCATATGTTGTATAATATTAAGATTCAAATTTTTCTGAGTCATAATAATGTTAAAAAAATTATATTTAATAAATACTTGAATGAAAAGAGGGCATGATGGATCATAAGGGTGATGGAATATGATGTGGAGATCAAAACTACCAAGTTAGTGAAAAGAAAAGGACTATATGAGCATCTTGCTTCAGAATTGAAAGAGAAAATAGAAGTTGTTTGGTACTTAATGATGGATATATGATATTTTCACCTTCATCTATAATAAGTTAGACACAATACATGATCCATTTCCTTCAAACCGATTAGTGTCCAAAAGGTCTCGATATGGCCAAAAGAAGGTACTTTATGCTACAATCCCTTTCTTATGTACTCATTATTGGAGTGTTATTTAGGAAGGATATTTTAGGTGTAATATTGATTATAATTATATTGATAAGCTACTATTTGAGTTCCATGATGGACTAGTTGGTGGTCACTTTGCTCCTAGAACCATAGCTACCAAGATAATGAGGGATGGATACGTTTTGCCTAGTTTATTCGAGGACATCCATGAGTGGGAAAGGAAATGCCAAAAGTTTTTTTGTTTATAATGGGAAATAAAATATATCTACCTTGAATATTAATCTAATCTAGGTTGATCAACCCTTCATGTAATGGGTTTTGGATTTCATAGTCTTAATCAATCCAACTTCTAGTGTTGGTCATAAGTAGGTGTTGGCAGCTACTAATTATTTTGCAAGATGGGTGGATTATATATATATTAATAAGGTAAATGAAAAATTATTACTTGATTTTTATGAAGGTATAGTAACAAGGTTTTAATCTCCTTCAACCATAATCTCAGATAATGCTAAAGCATGGTTTCTATCTTAGTACCTCCTCCAACTACTACACCCAAGGGAATGGAATAGATGAGTTGATAAAAAAAAATATAATAAGGATTATAAATAGAATAATTAAATAGAATAAAATGACTTGGCACACCATGTTAAAGATAACCCTTTTGACTGATAGGATCACCCCAATGAGAGCAATTGGGAATTCACCATATACATTTGTCTATGCAAGGGCAGCCAAAATTCCTATATCACTATAGTTACTAGCTTTAGATCTTACCTATCAGATATAATTGATGGATAATGATATCATGGATGTCAGGTTATATGAGTTGATGGATCTTGAGGAGGCAATAAATCAAGCTATGCACACTATGACAACTCACCAAGAGAAAATAAAGATGTATTTTGACAAGAAATCCATGTCAAAGAGCTTCAAAGAAGGAGAAATTATCCTAAAATGGGATGAAGAGAGGGTAAAACCTATAAGAGACATAAATTTTTATGCTTTATGGAGTTTCTCATATGTGATCACACAGTGCAAACAACACAATGCTTTCTAACTCTTAAATTTGGTGGAGAGGAGTTGCATATCCCAGTCAATGGGATATATCTAAAGCATTGTTACTAAGGTTATCATTTTAATTTATACATACTTTAATAATTTAATTATGTTCCCTAAGTACTTATGCATGTGTGTGAGTTGTCTTGTGTCTTTCTTTGCTTTGTGTCTTGTTTATTTTGTTTGTGTTGTGTGTTGTGTTGTGTCTTATGGCATGGGTTTTCCTTCTAGGACTGGTGTGTTTTAAAAGGTTTTGAGTTATAACCAATGCTTCATTTTTTTACTATCCTTAGATGACTCCATGCCTAATGAACTAATTTGGATACTAATCTATTAAGTATATCAGGCATACTACCCCTGCAAGTCATCAATTTGTTGAACAAATTTCGTCCTTCAGGTCAAAATTGGGTACCCCTATTGGAAATCTTAAAAAATATGTAGATTTTATTCAAAATAAGTTTTTTTTGACAAGTCCCATAATAAATTTATAAATATAATTATTTCAAAAAGTTTGGTTTGGTCTTTTGCTAAGCCTTTGCATAGTAATCTTTCTAGGTCTGTTGTTTTTGACTAAGTGTTATTTCTTTCAGACTTTTCATTTAGCCAGGTACCAAATTATTTTAGATAATTTATCCAAGACAAATTTCCAAAAGATGAAGACTAATTCTTTCTAGAAAATTTTCCAAAACAATTTCCTTGAAAGATATCTTTTCAAGCCAAAGGAGTCATTTTTGACTTTTTTGAAGGGGTCACTTCAACTTTTCCAAAGGGACATTTTCAAAAGTTTGAAAGGTACTTTACAAAAGTATAAAGGGTACTTCAACATTTCCTAAGGGACATTTACAAATGCTAGAGTGTCATTTATAGATTGTCAAAGGACCATTTCTTTTAACCAAAGGGAAAAAACACAAATGTTTGAAGGAATTTTTTCGCAAAGATTTTCCAAGGAATTATTTTGGAAAACTTGTCCACATAAAAAAGAGGTTAAATCTAAATTATTTTAGACATTTTATCTGATACAAAGGAAATAAAAGGCCCAAAATATTGTTCAGGAAGATTATCCACAGGAATTTCCATGAAAAAGCTTGAATGAATTCTTTTGAGAAAAGTGTTAAGACAAAAAAGTTAGAGGGAAACAAATGTCTAAAAGAAATACTTGAGGAGTGATGGCCCCACAAATGACATTTTTAAACTAAGGAAAATATTTTTTAATGTCATAAGACTTGGAAAGAAAATGAGAGAAAACATGGAGGTAATAAGTGGTTGAATCCCAATCATATGGTGTAGATAAAGCAATAAAAATGGATAAGTTGAAGGTTCGAATCATTATTGGCAGTTGACCAAATCAAAGAGCTTCCAAAAAATCAATAAACACAAGTTTCCAAAGGATGGATAGTAGTTAGGAAAAATATTTTCTAACTATCGTCATAAGTCCTATTTCCCTTAGTAGTATTGTGTCAACTCCTTTATTTTTAGTTTTGAATGCTCATAGATTATTTTCTTTAAAAACTATTTCTCGTGTTAATTCTAAAGGTCTTATGCCACTTTTCACAATTAATATGAATAGTTTTGAATAAGTAGGCCTCCAAACATGGTGTATCTCACCCTACCTCTCTTTCACATGCAATTATAACTAAGTTTCACATATGGACACGTGTCCAAGTGACTCTTGAACTTCCTTTGCTTGACCTCTCTCTCAAAATCTATATATATGCATTCTTTTGTCTAATTTTAGCAGCCTCTACTAGTTATTGGGAAAACTCTATCTAGATTTTTACTTGAATAACTATCGAAGAAATGTACAAGTGTTGTTACCACTCATATGTTATAATATTGAGTAATGACTTGAATTTTGTTGGTCTAGTCTAGTGAAAGATTGTCTTTTCTAGCTTGTGCTCTTGATGGTCTACCAATTTGCAGAAAGGAGATTATTGGAAGTATTTTATTGTAATCTTTTCCAAGTGTAGATATATCCTATAAGTGGTCCATGATTTTATCCCTCTTTGAAATCATTCATTCCCTTCCCAAGAATCGTATACCTTCTTGAATTTAACATATGAAACAATGATGTAACAATGAATCCTAAGTTGTGAGTCTTGTGTGAGAGACACCTTGTTTGTCTTTAAGTAGTGGTTTTAGTCAACTAGGAGGACATTATATATTGGTGCATCACCCTTTCATTATTTTAGTTTTTTCTCTTAATCCCTTTTCATATCCAAATTGTTAAGTTAGAGAGAAAGATTTAAAGGTGCATCAAGGGGAGCTAGCCCCTTATATAGATATTCATTTCTCAATATTATCACCCAAAGCAAGAGAAATGTCTCCATTATGCCACTTGGATGAGGATATTTAGGCATCTCCTCAAGGGTGTGAATTGAAGTGTCAACAATAGTGACACCTAGATCCTTGATTGCTTCATTCTACCCTTTGAGGGGGCATTCTAATTTTATATTTGAGACATATATCAACATATATATCTATTGGAGGTATCTTCTACATGACAAAACCATCTATGTTATGTCATTAAAACACCACACACTCTAGTTATCATGTTGATTTACATTAATTACTATCTTGCATAGATTATTTTATCGACACTCACTAGTATATAGTACTTGTGTATTTCTTAGCATCTACCTAGTATTGTACTACATATTTTTCATACTTTCACTTCTTACTTTGATTACTTAGATGAGATATTATTTATAGAATTTACATGCCTTACTTTATTGATTTTAGTATCTAGATGTTATTGTATTTCTCAATTCCTATTTTTTTACTTGTGTGTGCACTAGGACATTTGCCAATGTCCTTTAGCTACACTCATGTATGTGCTTGTGGCCTTCATGCTAATATTTCTTGTTTGTAATTGTATGTGTATATGGGCATTTGAACATGCCTTATATGATTGATTTACCATTTTTATTAATATGTTCTCATGTTCCTTTTTTTCTTGGCCCCTTGGCCTATTTTATATGCTTCTTTCTTCTTGCATTATGTGTTTATTTTACTTCTCAATTGTTTGCATTGCCATGATCTACATCATGAATTATCTTGCATTCTTGGATGCCTTGATGGACATCATGATCCATTCCTCCATGAAAACTAACCAAATTTCTAATTTTAGTTTAGTATAGTACACATACTATTACATTATTACATCTATCTAGGCATATCCCTGTTGATCTAACAATCTCCAACACAAACTATGCTATATCTTGAGACATCTTTCTGATCATCATTTCTATATCATTTATTTTAAAGCATAAATCATTTATAGGTATCTTTATTGTGATTATAATCATTATAGGGTCTTCATTACTACCCTCAGAACAGGGGGAAACAAATAGGGGTTTTTTCATAGATATTAGAGCCCTCTATCAGTCAAAATCAATTTTTAGAAGACTCAAAATAATAATCAAAATTCAAAACATGTAGAATAGACTATAAAAAATAGGGATGAGCATAGAATAATCATAAAAAATAGTAAATGACAAAAACACCACATTCAGACTACAATTCCCTACAATAAAGTGTCTACTTTTTGGCACTCCTATTCAAACAGCCAAAAACCTTAAATTTTTAGAAATAAACAAAAAGTTAAGGTCAATTACAGTTTTGTCAGCTACAATCCAATTTAGATTGGGTAGTTTCAGTATAGTTTTGCTTAGATTATCATGATATAGAGGGAATCATGCATAACATGATGGCTCTCACATCTAGTTTTAGATTGGGTAGTTGTTACAACTTCCAAATCAGAATCCATGTTATAGACACCAGTGAGTGGAGGCAATGTGCATAACACATTTATCTTATTTTATTTCTAGTTCATTGTACTACCAAGGTATCCTTAGCATTTATATGCCTTATTCCATTTTTAGGTGGTTGGCATCATTTTAGAATGGATTTAATATAATCCTAGTTCTCAATTTCAAAGTGACTTTGATACAATCCTAATCTCCACCTTTTACAGTGGCTAAGATTGGCCTAGTTCTTAATACACATTTAGCTATCCATGCCACATTGTCATATTATAGATCATTCATGGGATTCATGATCCATATCATATGATACACATTTATACCAGTATTAGATCATATTTCACACTTAGTGGGAAATGGTGGAGCCAAAGGACTAGCTAGCCTTTGCATTCTTGAGCCACCTACTCAGAGGGATTAGATACATAGTCTAAACATTGATTAACATATGAATTATCACATAGATTTACTACATAGTGGCCAATGATATAGCTAAAGGGCTAGTCTTTTTATTCTTGATCCACCCTCAAGGAATTACGCATTCAGATTCATTCATGATATTACTCTTGATGTAACACATACCCAACATTACTCAACATCACTCAACATCACAACATGTTTTTTCATGTTTCACATACCTAATGAGGTTTAATCATTCCTTTTTCTTCCTCTCTCTTTTATCTAGCCTTTATACATTCTTATTTTAGACATAGTGTGTCTAGTAAGAATTGATCTACTCCTTATTTTCTCTTGCATATTTACGATTCACATTATGCCCTCTCTATGCATACTTAGCATCACCCATCTTCATGGTCTTCACCCTTATAGGTAAGTTCAATGACACTTTCTACTTTTCCTTTATCTTATTATCTCACTTTTCTGCATTATTAGAATAAAGTGGGGTGGGGGGGGGATGTAGTCATATAATGTCCAAATTGATAGTTTGAGCGTGTCTTGTGACACCCCATCCATAGGTATTTTTTTCATGCTCTTAAGACCCTTATAGACACAATTTTTCTCATTTAAAATCATCTAAAACCTTTTAAATGATCATTTAACCTCAGCTAAATAATAATCCCCATGTCAATCCTATTCCCCCAAGTCCTAATCCTATAAGATGGGAGCACCCCATTTAGATTATAGTGCCCCATAGAGAAATGTCCTATTTTTGGTAGTCCTATCCATTTTAACTTTGATCCCCAATGATCATTTTCATATGGTCCTTATCCTTAAATAGGTTGGTCTAGCATGAATACATCTAACCCATGACCAATTATTTCTTATAAAAGCCCACTCGAAACTCATTTACAAAGGAGGTGACAAAACTTACAAAGCAAGAAGGAATACGAACAAATAAATAAGGTAAACTTCCCTATTATTTACATATAGTCACCCACCATAGCTATAAACCTAATCAATTCCTCATACCAGTCCCTAACCACCTCAAACACTATCAATTTGGCATTTACATCTATATCACATAATTGCACAAAGCACACTAGGTGGGAGAACTACATATAGCTTGATCCCTATTCAGAGTATTGGTATGTAAGAAACATGTCCACATAAGGGGTGTATATTTCACATTCAATACATCTTTCAAAATAACCCCCCTTTTTCTCAAGTGACTCAAATGTCATTTTATCAAGCATGATGGAGGATCAAGGTTTAAAGAAAAAATCAGCTCCACAGTGAGTTACATTAACAACAAGTTCTTGGTTTTTCATAAGCACACTCAAATAGGTATAATTTAACTACCCAAATTTTTTTAGGTCTCTATGAACAATTTGGATAATAATGGTAGCATTGGAAAATAACACTAGACACCAAAGCATCCACTTTTTGGTGTTCTTATCCTTTCACCCAATGAAATCTAGATTTAGGTTTATGACACCTTTCCAATCTTGCATAACCATTTTCAACCTTTGTATTAGCCATATAAGTCTATTTTTTAGATAAGTTTTATTTCTTCTTATTTATTACTATTTTTAGAAAGGTGAAAAAGATAAACAGTTACACAAATTAGGACTGCATTTATTTCTATATTCTAAATTGATTTATTAATCTAGACCCTTAACTAAAATAGGAATAAAACTCCATTATAACTAAATAAGTTTTAGATTGAGGTAAAAATAGGTTTTGAAGGGGCCCCGAAACCCTATGACAGGATAAAAAAAGATAGAGCAATTACAAGCACCAGGATCAGCAATCCTTAAGCCTACTAAAAACTATCAGCAAAAATAGGGGCAGCATCATTATCCATTTTATATTCCGCCCCCTAAAACTCCAAATTTATATTTTCTAACTATTTTTGAGGGGTAAAGTCCAGAATGGTTGCCTGCCTACCATCAGCAATATTCTGCTTACTTTCTAGCTCTCTATTTTTCTTTGTGGATCTTCTTCCCGGTCTATCTAGAGAGCCAACATCCGGTTTCACTTTTAAAAACTGTCTATTTCCTTTTCCAAATTTATCCATTGTAGAAACCGGCTATTTCACCTTCATTTTCTGGTCTTTTTTGTTGCTTCTTGTTTCAACGCCCTTTGTTATGGTCTTTTTTATCAACACTTTTCTTTGGTTTAGGAAGTGCTTTATGTTTTCTCCATTATCATTTACGTTTATCTCCTTCAGAGGGGGAGCATTCTTAGCCTGAATCTCCCTGGATTGAGAATCAAGAGGATCTCCTTTCTCTAATTTATTTTCAATCCCATCCACGAATTTTCCTTTCTCCCACTCAGTTTTGTCTTCTACATCTCCCCATCGGTCTTCCATCTTTTGACAGCCCACGATTTGTTTTGATATATCTATCAAATCAACACTTCTTTGTTCAGGAATTGTGATTTCTAATTGCAGCCCATATCCTTCTTGCTCAGAATTTTCATTCTCATCAACAAACTCTTATCTGCCTCTGATTGTGGAACTTTGGGATCTTCACTAGAAATCTCTTTCTCCTCCTCAGCATGCAGGACTTTATTATCTTAATTGTTCTTTAGTTCTTGTAGATTATTTTCTTTGGGTATCCATACTTTCTTATGTGAAACCTTAGTCTTTCTGTCATCCAAACCACTGCTTGAATAATTTTTTCTTTTGTAAGGACAGTTTCTGGCCCAATGCCCCTATTTTTTACAAACGTAGCAGGAATTGGGCAGATCTTCAAAAACAAACCTTTAAGTTTTTTTTGCTATGCTTAGAAATTAAATCCACTTTTTCTGGGATATTATTCAAATCTGCTACTTTAACATAAAGTCTGGCATGTTTAATTTTGGATCTGGTAGCCGTTGCATTATCCAAAGCCACCAGTTCACCAAAAGAGCTGGCTATGCCTTTAAAAATGTCTTTGTGCCAAAACTCTAGAGGGAGGCCAGGAAGTCTTACCCAAATGGGAGTGTTTAAGAAGAAATAATCTGAAAGATCCATGTTAGGCTCCCATTTTTTAATAGTTAAAGAACATTATAACTAAATAAGTTAAATCAACATACCTTTGACATTTGTCATACATTTTAACATACACAGATGCATCTACATCCACATTATGCATCATTATGGTGGGTGAAGGTTCATGATCTAGAGATAACATATTTTCAATGAGGAAATGATATTATTTTGACATATTTGTATGATGAATCAAAGATAGAATGGTGGTCATGGTACTTTTTATTCTATTACTAGCCCTTGGTATATATTCAAATTTTACTTTAGTAATCTATTATTTAAGAGTGTTGACTATGGCCTTATATGGTACCAACCTATCATAATTGTTATAAAAATGGTTTTTAATTGGATTAATGATTAATTAAGAATCACCATAAATTTCTAGATTATGAATATTTCATTATACTACCTAATGAAGACTTAAAATGAGTGATTTATATTTGGCCATGTTGTTAGTACATGGAAATTTGATCCTAAATAAGTTATAGACTAGATCCCCCTATGGTGTAATAAACAAAATCCCTACCCCCAATCTATGTGCTATGAATGATCCATCCAAATATATATTTTAGTGTTGTTCCTCATGAGGTGTTTCAATGATGGTCATAATGGACTCATCTAGGAATTAAATGTTAGTGGTTTTGTATCTACAAGGGGAGCTTCATCAAGTCAATCTATAAGAACCTATCCCTTGATGGCTTTTTGGTTGACATATTATCTCAAATTCACTAAGAAGCATGATCCATTTGGCCACGTGGCCTTGTAAAGCATGATACTTAAGCAGATTTACTTTGGAAATAACCATGGTTTTGTACTTTAACATGTAATATCCTAGTTTTTGAGCTATAAATACCATAGCTAAATAGGTTTTTTAAATGGGCATATAATTGTGTTCATACATGACTAGTGTATGGATTATATAGTACATGACATGATATTTTCCATGATAATCATGTTGAGCTAGAAGTGCCCCCATGGTTTTGTATGTGGTAGATAGATACATTAAAAATGACTTTCTTGGCATAGGAGGTAACAAAATAGGTGGATTGGTGAGATAGTCCTTTAAAAATAGAAAAGATTTCTATCATTATTAATCCTAATAAAATATGACACTTTTCATTATAAGTGTGTGAATGGATGGCATTTTTCTTCCAACTAAGATATGAAGCATTTCATAAACTATATCTTGCCTTACAAACTATGGATATGCTTCAAATTGGTTGGTGGTATTATTTTGGTAATGCCTTGTACTTTGGTTTGATCAAATTAAATGCCTTAGTGAGACACAATGAACCTAGGAATTTACCTAAATTAACACTAAAAACACATATCTTAGGATTGAGCCCAACTTTCTATTCACATTGTCTCTCAAATATTATCCTTAATGTAGCTAGATGATCGGCCCTAGACTTGGATTTTCCCAGTATGATATCAACATAGTCTTCAATAATAACATCCATCATATCATGAAATATGATGGTCATAGCTCTTTCATATTTGGCCGTAACATTTTTGATACCAAATGACATAACTTGATAACAGAATGTTCCCAACAGAGTGGTGGATATTATTTTATGTTGGTCTTTTGGTGTAATTTGGATCTAGATGTATCCTAAAAATCCATCCATTAGTGAAATAATTTTTTACCCAACTATATAATTGATAATCATGTCAATGTTAGATAGAGGAAAGTCATCCTTTGGGATGTCTTTGTTTATTTCTCTAAAATTAGTGCAGATTTTTATTCCTTCTAGGTTCTTACTAGTTGGCATAACATTTGAGATCCACTCTGAATAGTTGATCAATCAAACACATATTGATTTCAAAAGTTTTTAAAACTCTTTATTTACTAATACAATAATGTGAGGATGCATCTTTCACAATTTTTGTTTCATAGGTTTGTTAGCAGGATGTACCACAAGGTACTGTACAACCAAGGTAGGGTCTAAACCTAGCATGTTTGAGTAACCCTAGACAAATATTTCAATAAATTCCCTCAAAAGGGATTTAAAGATGTCATGTTACTCCTTAGTGAGGGACATGCCTAATTTAATCCATTTCAAGTCATCTAGAGTCTTGACGTTAAATTCTATAGTGTCCTCCAGAAGAAAAGTCTAACCATCTTCTAGAATGGTTAGCAAAGATTTTAATTGGCTTGTAATAATACAATCTTCTATTTGGAATGGCTCTTCAAGTTATCCAATGTACAAGGAATTAGAATCTCCTAATGGTAGGGATGTCCATGTTACAAACATTGTTGGGAACTCTTAGATGATGCAATAATAAACATGTTCTTTAATTGAACTCAAACCCATAGACAAGTTCATCATTGGTGGTCTCTTGAGCTATGTTTGAGGAAGGTTGAACACCCCCATCTAATAGTGCCTAAAATAGGTTTTCGCCACTAGATTGGAATTTCTCTTTACTTTTACCCTAGTCCAAAAACACCTTTAAAAGGTTTTCAATTTGGGAACTCAATTTTTTCTTCATTTATTTATGGCTAAGGGTATTTACCTATTTTCCAAAATAGGTTGAAGGATTCAATTTGATTGAGAACCCTTGTTTGTGGTCTCCCAATGGAAAATTTCCCCTTAGGCCTAAAAAATCACATAAGGCCTCATCATTTTCAAACTCATTTATAGGTACTATGGATTCTTGTTGGTCCTAGTCTATAGGTTGAGGATGATAATGAGGAAGTGGATTATTTCAAATAACTAGTCTAAGTGTACATATAACATTAGTATCAAACAAATTAGTATTGTCTAGGTCATTGAAATGTATATGATTTGACTTTATTTTATTATCATCATCATGATCACTAGTAATTGACATTGGAACATGAATAAGGTATGTGAGGTCATGCCTAAGTGGTTTAAATCTAATACCACAAGTTCCTTTGTACTGAGTGATATAAATTATCTCAAGTGCTCTTCACTAATTATCCCTAGACCTCCTCCTTCATAGGTGTGCCTTTCCATGATCCTTGTAGGTATAAGGTACTTATAATTTTGATAATAGTCAATAATTGTTTCATTACACAACCAAGATTCATCATTTGTAAGAGGGGCATGTTCTTGTCCAGTGGCCAATGTGAAAATGATAGGTTTTAGACTATGTAGTTTGGCTTTTACCTTTTATTTCCATTCCATGAAAGGTGGTTTTGGATTTAGGTCTTCCATAGGACTTGGGGTTCTATGGAAGCTTAGCAATGTGGAATGTATTGTGGGTCAAATATTCTCCTTGGCCATTAGTTGAGATGGTATAATGATTAGACATTTTAAGATGTGACATATGCAAAAGGTAATCAGGGGTATCTAAGTCAATCCAATTAACCTCTGATAAATAAACAAGTATTTATTTCCCTTTATCCTTCTTGGAAAATAGATTCAAGCCAAAATGGTAGTTATAGATTTCATACTTAGCCTCCAAATGTTTACAATGCTCAAATGGCTGCAAATCTCTTTGAATGGTGACCTCCATACTTTAGTGCGAGAAGTTGACACATTGGTACAATGCTAAAGGGTTACCTGGATTTAATGTATCCAAGGTCTACCTAAAAGAAAATTTTATGATAATTTGAGGTCTAACACGTGACACAAGGTATTATATGTCAAATTCCAAATTATAACTAACAAGATAATGATTCCATGTGATTCCCATTATTTATTATCATAGGCCTAAATTGTGGTCATTTATGGCTAGAGATCAGTGATTGTATACTTAAGAATTTTGATGAGCTTTAGAGACACAATATTTAGGCCTGATCCATTATTTATGAGGACAATTTCACTTTGTGTCACATTATGATAGCTTTAATGTACAATGGATTGTTATGTAAAGGGACAAAAGATGACATATCACTTTGGTCAAAGGTTAGTTGTTGGCTTAGGGATAGATGTTCAAATTTTTCTAGAGAAATGTCATAAGGAACTTAAGATTGGTTGAGGAAATCTGATAGAATGTTCTTGTGGATTGTAAACATACACAACAAATATAAAATATATATTTATATGAGAATATTTTATATTTATTCCCTAATATCAAACATCTTTTCTTGTTCAGTGGTAAATGGCTTGTTTTTAGCTAGAATGATGGGTTAGATAGGTGAAGTGGAAGATGATTGTGGGCCTAGGATGGTAATATTTAATCACTAATTTATTATTGTACACTTTGGATTAGATACATGATCATTATTTCTAACAAATTATGGTAAAGGGGGGTCAAATAGGATAATTATCAATTGTTAGTGCACTTATGTGTGGTCATGAGTTAATGATGAGTTATCGATATAGGGTGAAAAAGTAGTAATCCTTGCCCGATGGTATCACTGTATGTTGTCCCAAGTCAAGGAAGGATCACCGGAATAGGTTGGTTAGAATTGATTAACAATAGTCTTGTTGATTGGTACTTGGTCTTGGATTGGTGGAAATGGTGGAAGTATGACCTCCCACAATATGGACTACAAATTTGTTGTAGTTATGTGCAACTACATGGTATGTTTGTTGGTTATTAGAATCATTCTAACCTTAGTTCTATCTATTTGTCTAACATTGGTTTTGATACTAATTTTGTTGTTGTTATCTTGACTATTGATATTTTTGTGGTTACTATTCAACCCTACGTTATTGTTTTTATTAGTTGTGTTGTGGAAAGGTGTTTTGATACATGTCAAGGCTCTGATTAGATGTGGAATATCCATCATCTAGTCTTATCTCCCCATTTTCCAACATGTTTTGAATCAAATGTTTGATTTACATATAATAGCATAGATCATGTCCATTAACTTGATGGCATTCATTTAATTCATTTTATCTATACCAATCTAGATAAGGAATTCCCTTAGGATAGTTCTTCATAATAGGCCAACTAATCAGATTAGTAGTGGTTAGCTTGAAAAACATGGATTTAATTGGTTCTCAAAGGTCACTAAAAATTAGAGAGTAGGCAAAATTCTCATTGTAGGAGGGGTTTGCAAAGGTAAAGGTTTCTATGTTTGTTGCATTGGTCTAGGTTACTATGAAGGCTGAAGAGGTTGTTGGTTAGGAGTAATTTTCAAATGTGGCATTGGCTGAGTAGATGTTTTTTTCACTATTTGGCCATGTCATGACTTAGTTACTCCATTTATAACAACATTATTATTATGATTGAATGGCTTGACCTTTTCATAATTATTGGCCTAGGCTAGTTATGACACTTATGCTTGGACTTGGTTTTAGTTTTAGACATTATTTTGGTTTTGATTTTAGTTATGATTTGATGAGGTTATCTTGATGATCCCTTTATTCATAAGGGACCTTTATATCAATAAACCTTTGATAATGATATCCTTAAAAGTGTTTATACACTACAATTCTACATGGTAAGATATTTCACTATGTAAACTCTTGGAAACACAATGGCTAATTACTTATTTGGTAAACTATGGGTTAATTAGTTGACAAGTTTTACCCATCCCTATAGATAAATTTAAAAACATTCATCAGACTTCTATTTGGATTGAGTCAAATCTACCAATGAAATATCATGTTTGAGATTGTAGGAGAAGTGTTGCCAAAACATGTCTAAAATATCATCAAAATAATATACTATGTTTTTAGGCAATTTCATGAACCATTCCAACGCTCTTATTACTAGACTCCATGGAAATAATAGTAGGACGTATAATTCATTATAGGCCACTAGTTGGAAAGCAATAAAGAATTCTATTAAATGGGCCTTAGGGTCTCCTTTACCCTTATATTTGTCAAACTTTGGTGGTTGATACCCTAGAGGAAATGGTATTTGCAAATAATCAATGTTTAATGGGTAAGAACACACATCATCCAAATTGAAATTCTTGGTTTGTTTCCCATTTTGGATGGTATAAATTGCATCCTTCATTTGCTATAGTTCTTATGCTAGGAAACCATAGCGAACATTAGCCTAAGGTAGAGGATGGATGATCAAAAGTGGATTATTTTTTATTGGGGTATAATGGAGGCATGGTTTGTTTTAGAATTTTTGTTTGGTTTGGGATGTGATGAGGAATATGCATACATAAATTAGTATGTGATTATTGAGATTCCACATATTATGATGTAATATTCTAGTTAGGATTTTGTATGTAGGCTTAGTTTTGGGGAAATTATGGTTGAGATGAACAGATATGGTTGGGAGGGAAGTGATATCCCTACTAAGGTTGATTTGGGAATTGTTTACAACTATTCAAACCTTGATAATTAGGGATAAATTATGGACTAAGGCCCTATCATTGGATTTATGGCACATTGGGAACAAAAGGTAATTATTGCCTAAATGGAACTTGTGGAATGGTATAAACTCTTTGTTGTGTAAACCCCTATTGAGAAATATATACTTATAGAGTGTTTGGCATGTTTCATTACCCAATATTCATATGCTATTGATTAGAAATCATTTTTAATTTTAATAGTATGTTGGTCTACAACTAAAGAGGTATGTTCATTAATACTTGGCAAGGTGAGACATTGGTTTCCCCTGTTGAGGTGCCAAGATGTTTTGCCTCTACTATGTTGGTATGTTGGACTGTGCCTATTGTTTTGGAATGTTAGTCATCATTTGTTAAAGTGGAGTAACATTCACCATATTTTGTTTAGGCATGACACTAGTTATTGATTGACTACCTAATCTTTGTGGTTGTGTGTTTAATGAAGAAGTTAGTTGAATATTAGAGGTATTTATTTGAGTTTAGGATGTAGAAGTTCCTATCACTTACATTTATAAACCAATTATGGTTTTAAATAAAGGAATATTTTATTATGGACTAGTTGTTTGTGTGTTTACACCATTTTGGTCTGGATTGGATGACAGTTGCATATTATCCATTATGTTTGGATCACTATTCTATGTAGAAGTAGAAGACACTTCTTGAATAGCTAGGGCATTGAGCATGTCTAAAATTTAAGTTCTTTATGTGAATGGGTCTATACCATAATTTTCTTGGCTTGTCAATTCAATTAAGACCCCTGTTGAAAGATCTATCTTGATAAGTGGAACATTTGACATGGTCATGTTGTTGATATTGAATGCTAAGTTTAAATAGTTCTAATATGCTATCTACATATATATGAAGTGATCCTCCATGAGAATTTTTCTTGTGAAAATAATATATGGGCCTTGATAAAACATTGACACTAGAGATTTAGGATTGATAAAAGAGGGCCATTCACTGGTTTGATTATAAGGTATGTTGTAAAGCATTCTTACTAAACTTGGAAAATATTCAAGGGGAAGTATATTATAAATTCAGACCCTACCTTCATGACTCTGATTAAATTTTCATCTTTATTTGTAAGCTAGTTATGATAAAATAAATAAGGGTCATAAGTTGATGACATCTAACATAGTATGGTTGTTTTTGAGCTTGATCTATAACTGATGGTATGATAGCCAAGTACTATGTTGTTTGCTCTTGGTCCTACTCTGAGTATAGAGGCATGTTGACCAAATAGTGGGCCAAATAATATTGAGTTTTTTCCCCTAATTTATATTTTAAAGGTACATAAGGGTCCGTAAAAAAATGACATTGTCATCATAGGGGTCTTATACAAAGTCTTTTTATGCATCCATATTGCCATACCCATATTATACATGACTATACTATGTGTATAGTGAGACCTATTTAAATAAATGATAAATGTTCCACAACAAAAGGTGATAAAGTTATATAAACTCTTAAAAATAATGTATAAAAAATACAAATGGTCTAAACTTGATCTAACTTGGTCAAAGGAATGGAGATATCTATCCAAAAAGAGTCCATGATAAAACTTAGTATAAAATAGCCTAACATCAAATGTCTAACATTAAATGTCTCACACAAAAAGGTTAAGTGGATGAACTAAAACTAGAATGCCAAACCTTAGGTTTAAAGTGTTCCAAATAATTTTAATATAAAATTAAAAAATTTAGGTCTTTTGGCCAAACATGCATGAAAAGTTAGGCTCAAACAAGAATGTACTAGGATATTTGGAAAAATAAGCACAAAATATATAATTTAATTAAATGGGTATGATTTAATCTAACAAATCTAAAACACTTTGGTATAGACTAGGCATTCGACTCTAGACATGAACTTGTTCAATTAGTATAAGGCATAAGGTAAAAGGCACTTGGAGATAGACTATTTTTTCCCAAATAAAGGCATAAGCAATATTTTTTAAATTGGGTAAATAATTAACCTAAGTTTCACAACCCAAAACATAAAGATCGGTGTCTAGGCCTAAATTACGTAAGGTTTAAATATAAATTAATCAATGTTTGGATTTGAACTTGTCAAGGTTAATTGAAAACTCAACTTAGGAAACTAGGCTTCTTTGATAAAAAAACAAGCTATACAAGGGTGAACAACATAAATACACTAGATAAATATTAAAAAAGTCACATGTGGATTGGTTTCAAATTAGAAACTTGGACACAAGAAAAAACAAGTCCATGTAATGATTTAAGAAATGTAACAGTGTTATTGTACTTTAAAGGTATGATCGATGGTTTGTTTCAAGACTCTAAGGCATGCAATTTTAAATGGATTGGGAAACATAACATTACCCTTTCCAATCAAGTGACATACACACAAATATTTGTCAAAAAACTAAGGTGAAGGTATGGTTTGAAATGGACAGTGTAATACCTTCTCAAAAAATGGAGTAATGTACAAGACAAGACTCAATTTGACATGGCATAACAAATAAAATAGATAGTTAGACTAAAAAAACATGCAATAAAGGATAAAATGACATAAAACACCTAAGTGTAATGTCCTAGATCCTAAAATTGATGATGTTACATAATAATATCAAATTTCATCTATATATGTGCTCTAGAGAGTATTTTAAGTATCAATCTAAATTTAAAAGTGAATGAGTAAGTAGGGGTTTTACACCCCCCTTCTCTCAATATATTGTATGGTAACATATAATTTTGGGATACTCACCTTGTATCAATAGTATGTTCATGACAAGTGAGGTTGTTCTATAACTAGTTTTTTTGTATGTGTAGATGGTCCCCAGTGTGGCTAACATAATAGATGTTAACATAATTTAGATCCACATCAGTTGGATTATTATGAAAGGGTCTTGTCGTTCTCACAACCACTACATCCATATCTTTCTTAGTGTAGTACAATGTCTTACTTTCCCCTATGGTCTGAGGTAGTATCTTACTAACAATTTTTTCTTAACCACTCAAGCAATCATCCTAGTAAGTCGACCTCAATTTTTATATCCCACCATGGAGTGGAATTCAAACAATGTTAGGGGATTAATTCCTAGGTCAAATATTCCCTAGAGAACCCATGAGGAGGCTATAAACTCCTACTCACAAGCTAAATTACATAAAATTAAAGGATTAGTGAAAAACTTGAAGGTCATATTTAGATCACCCAATTCATATGGATTTGGGGAAAGCCTTAACATCGTTATTTTCATGCACTTAGATAAGGCACAAATGCAAATAAAGAGAACTTTTGGTCACCCAAATTCCCTAAAGGGGATGGGGGAGAACATACACACATCAATATTTTTTCTAAAATAAACAACTTTGAAAGAACAAGCATAAAACAAAACACTCTTAAGAGTATGTAATCCAAGTGTGACTGTTTATTTCGCCCCTTGGAATTAGTTGAAAATTTTGAAAAAAGTTTCACAAATAACTAATCATAAAACATCTAAATTCATTTTAGGCACCAAAATGAAATGTTCAAGCCTTAAACAATTCCAAATTTGTGCCCTTTTCCTACATAGGTCCTATAATTTTTAGAGAGTTTTTTCCTGCCTTGAAGTACTTTCATGAATGAAAAAAAACACTTGTTAAATGTTGCTCTCAAGTTTTATCTATTTTTTTACCATAGAGACTGACATTAGCTCTTATAAGATTGATTTCAATCAATATTAATCGATACGAATTGGTAGATGGGTAATCAACATCGGTTGATAAGGTGTCAAAAATGGTCCTATAAAACACAAAACTAACACTATAGCTTTGTCAAAAAAAATATTTGTTAGCCCATGAGCTTAAAATTAATAAATAACAATATATCCTATAATAAAGGGTCCACAAAATGATATTCAAGACTTTCAAACACAAAATAAAACTAGAAAAATTAAGAAAGACTCATGAAATTACATTTTTGGCATGCCCTTCTTTTCACACAAGGGTTAATGTCAGTCTTAGGTAGACTGACATCAGTTTTGGAAGGATCAAGTCAATTCTGTTAGAATCGATGTTGATCTATGTGTAAAATTATGTGCCACTAAAAAATGGAATATGTGAAAAATAATGTTAAAACATGATTTTTGATGATTTTTAGGCCATCAATATCAAAACTAGTAGCTGCATATTAGTCATCTTTATTGCATGGGATGATTGATGTCACATTGGGCATGCCATTTGTGATCATAAGAATCCAATAAGGGAGGTTAGTAACATTTTATTTCAAGTAACAAAAACTTTAATAAACATACTAATACTTACACTCCAAGCATAAATATTAGGGGTGAGCTTAGTTAACAAAATACAAATGAAAGCAAAACTAAAATGCAAAAGATAATGAATCTTTTACCTTCCTTGGGAGCTCTAAATTCATTGTTAAATGGTTTTCTTGGCTTGTGCATCAAGAATCTCTAGTAATGAATATTATATAACTCCTTCTCTCGTTCGCACCATGGCTTGTGTTGTGGCTTAAATTAAGATTTTAGCATTATAACACTACTTACAAGGTAATTTTTTCATTTTAATGCTACTCTTATCAAATATTTGAAGTCATTTATGCATGATAAATTTTCACCAAAATGGCTTAAAATTAAATAATCAAGACATTATATTTATATGCTTAGGAACTAACCCTAACCCCAGTTGAGGCAAGGTAGATTTAATGCTTGATATGGGTTTAAACCTAACCTAGGTGAGTTAAATATAACCCCATTAGAGTTAATAGTTGAAAATTAATAATGATTTGCAATGAATATGCATGATTTTCCAAAATGAGATATTTTAGGATATTTTTAAAGATCTTGACAACTCATAAAGGTCATAATGAAAATTTATGTTATTTGCATTTTTGAATTTACTTTTTCAGTTATACATCAATTGCACATGGATAATTTAACTAGGCATTTAATTTAGTTTAGCTTGTTAATTAATTATGATTATCCATTTAGCTCTTTAAATATTTGATATGTGTTCATGTGTGCCCACATAATATGTCCATAGGCCAAATTGACTATTTTAATGTCATAATATTATTAGGGACGAATTAGCGAGAGGTTATGGTTTCATACAATAGGATACCATAATTAGGGATGCTTCAATGTGATTTTGAGCTTTGATGAATGATACACAAGAAAATTTGGGATGTTTAGTGATTCATAGGCTTAATTTATAGTGGTTGGTAGGAATTGGTTTAAAGTTCAATCAAAAGTTAGTTGTAGCCAATTTGAGGTGTCTACAGGCCCTACCTTAGTTAGACTAGAACATGGCTCCCTTCATTTATTAAGGAAATATTAAATCAAAGAAAATGCTTCATTCATCTAAGTGGAATTTAATACATATACATTATAATATGATTTGAACTTGATTACATTATTTTATTATATCTAAAATTATATATTACTATCTACTAACTCCTATTAACTTTATAACTATTTATAGTCAACAATAGAGAAGACATGGATTTATTTATATCTACAAAATTTATAGGTTGTAATCATAATGTAGTTATTCCTATAATAAAACAATCTAAAAAACATTATTAAGATAACATAAATAAGATATGATGTTAAAAAAAAAATCATGAACAATAAAAAATATAAATCAACTCAATCTATTCTTGTAAAAGTGTTAGAGGCATGACAATAGAGGAAGAATGATGATGAGGCATTCCAAATATTTACTTGTATTTTAATTGACTATAGGAACTACCATATCCATCAGATCATGGATGAAATTCATTTAAAACCATCAAAAAGCTATAATAGTCACCATAAGATATCAATAGTAGATGGTACAGGTTAGCTACAGTTGTTATGGGTTAACAACCTGTTTCTATGGGTTAGCTACCTAGTTACCACAAGCTAGCTACCTAGTTGTTATAGGTTCTATAATAGTTTTTATGTATTGAATATTAGTTTTTATTTTTTGAATAATAGTTTTTATAAAATACATAACAAATAATATGGTTTAAAAAACATATGCTATGAGCTATAACCAAGTTATTATAGGTTGTAATCAATAACTGCTACAAGTTGTCAGCAAGTCATATGGATCTTTCTCATCCATAGTTATGGGTATAAACCACGTTGAAAAAATTATATTCTAAATGATTCATTTTACATTAGTAATAACATAATAAATATGTAGATAGATCTATAATTTATCCTAATTACTAAATCCAATATCAAATAATGTAATCAACTAGCATCTATTTTGATACTTTGTATATTGGAAGCATGACCAAATTGGATCTGCTAAATTTAAATAAAGAAGCATTTATCACATGACACTAAAGAATAGGGTTCCAAATCCTCTAGGAAAATACTATTATGTAATAACCCTAACTAGGTCTTTTAATTCATAAAATGAAATCTAATCTAATGTTATCAAATCTTATAACACAAAAGGGGATGGTTTAAAATAAACAAAATAAATAATCGATCATGGTAGGTAAATAAGGGCCTCAAACATCTAAGGTGGAAGATAGAAATCCTAAAAAAACCTATATCTTTATGAATTTTAAGTGTATATGTAATCTAAGAAAGGATATATAAATTAAAAATACATTTTTTATGTAGTATCTATATATTAAATGAAATAACAAAAGTTGAAGATACTTACCTTTGCGTGATTCTGTCAAATCTCAATCTCCCCCTTGGCCAATGGTGATTTGAAAGAGGTTATTATGGATTGGTAAGGATCATACTATTTGAAATAGTCTATAAGCTAAAATATTCCTACTTTTCATCCAAAACTTCCCATAAGAAAATTTATCTTTCCTCCAAGGCAAACACTAAGTAATGGCTCCTTTAAATGTGAATGTAATAGAATCATGAGCTATAATAATGCAAAAAATATTATTAATACTTATTGGATTAGATTGAATTGATTTTTATATTTATAGTAATGGATAGGTCATTAAAACCCTAAACTTTAATTTAAAAATTTCATCCTACCATGACCTAGTTTTTAAAAGTTACCATTCAGCCTCGAACTAAGTCAACCATAGCTGACCTAGCTGTGTAACATATGTCATAACTTTCACAACGGGGTTGACCATGGTGGACATAGTAGGAAAATTGTGTTTTTTCTTAGTTAGGTAATATTGATATGATAATTTCATAGGTTACCAAGGCATGAAAGGTGATAAAATAGGTAGTATATATATGAAATAATCATTTAAGTATAAGTTGACATTTGGGTATGGTTTCTTATACTTTAGTACACACACACACACACACACACACACACACACACACACACACACACACACACACACACACACACTTTTAATATGTTTTAGAGTTGTTTAAAATATCTAAGAGATATAATTTCAATGATATCTTTAGAAGGTCCTAATAGATTTTAGATATAGCCATATTTTAGGATTTTAGTATTTTAGGGAGACATCATAAGAGTTAAATGTATATAAACTCTAAGTAAGGTGTGATAATAGTATGAATGATATGATTAAATAATAATATTCTAATCACTAATTTTCTTCCCACCCCTTTCCTAGTGTAACATATAAGGCATGCCCTTAGAGTATTGAAGCTTGATAGGTTACTACAAGAGAGAATATGTCAGTAAATGATAAAGTTTTAAAAAATTATGTGTATAAATATGCCCCACCCAAAACTCATTACGTGTAATAATAGTGTAACATAGGATGGTGCTTTGGGAAATAACATAACAACACAACAACTGAGCTAATTTAAATGAAGTACATAAATAAATGCCAAAAGTAGCTTAAATTACCATATATACCTTTCCACTAAATGATTGCATGTAAATATCATAGTCTAAATTATGGAGGGCACAATAATTGCATTTGAAAAACCCTAAGGATACAAAAATAAAAATATAATTAATGGATGTGTACATAAGAGGGTCAAAGTAGTGATGAATAAATCTCAGAAATGACTAAGTTACTTGTAAAATTGGCAAGCTAGGATCACAAAGGCTAGTTTAGAACAAAAATACCAAATATATAATAAAAAATAATGCAATTGTAACTTATTAAATTATTTGAAATATAATGTAAAATTTTGTAATTAAATGAAATGTAAATGTGAGGAAAAATTAAACAAATATATGTAAGTAAATGAAATGTAAAATATATGTAAGTAAATGAAATGTAACCTCATGTAATATAAGCATGTCAAATCAAACACAAATAAAAAATAAATGACAAGAAATGGTAATGTAAATAAAAATGTAAGACAAACATCTCAAGTTAAGCATTAATAAAATTATGTCTGTATGTGAAATGTTTTATGTAAGATAAGTGAATCCCATAAAAATTAAAACAAGGATGCGATGGATAAATGAATTAAGATCTCTAAATAATGATGACTCAAACTTAGTGCTTGATCTAAAATGTGATGTAAGAAAACATAACCACGTAATGACATGAATATGATGATAATGAGATGGTGTGAAAAGTATATGGTGTAAGAGTGTTTTTAAGGAATGCCTAGTCATATCCCAGGTCTTATAATGTAACTCAAACACCAAGACAAAGATGCATAATAAGGAAAATGTGATCAAGGATGTGATCAAATAAAATTGATATCCAACAAGGTAATAGTAGGAATAATCCAATGTAGATAAATATTTTGAGGCACCACATGAGTGATGTGAACATCCTTATTAGGACTAAGATAGACTAGGAAAGTGAGTAAGGCTATAAACTATCAACATCAAGGACCTAAGACACTCTAACTAGTGAATTCAAAGCTTGGCATAATAAGTGAAGTACATAGATTATCCCATAAAGGCTATAGGCATGAAAATTAAAATAGACCTACCTTCCCACAATATGTTCCCCACTCCTTAATACCCATTACAAATCTATTAGTATACTATGAATATTGGGAACTTGTGTGAGAAAGTAGGTGGTACTATAAATAGATGATATACTGAGACCTCCTACCCTAGTCTACAAGACTACAACACCCTAATGGATATTTGATCTATAATTAGGCCAACTAGGGGCTTTTAGATTTGAATAAGATAGGATATGTGACAAATAATAATCATGTATTTTGGTGTGATGTTGAATTTTGAATTTATAATTTCCTTTTGATCATTACCTTTTTTTTGTATGATATGGATTTTAACTCTTTTATATTTTTATATTTTCCTCCTCCATATGGATTAAGAGAACCAAAACAAATGATATAGGTAACTAAAAAAATATATATTACACTTGGACACTAGAGATAAGGACTTAAAGACCATGGTGGATAAAGACTCCTAGACTTTCCCACAATTAAGTGTGTAATTTCAAAACTGACCTATATGTGTCTCAATGAAAGGAAACAAGGTATGGTGGGGATATTGAGATATAAATTCATGAAATAAGTGATAAAATGATTAATATGCTCATATTTGATATAAATTAAATAAATTAATACTCTAAAAGGGATGAGGTTATGATATGATAATCATATCACTAAGGAAGTTGTATCAAAAGAACTAACGAAAGTAGCAGTCATCACAAAAGAGGAGGAAAGAAAATGGTCATCACAAAAGAGATGGAAATAAAATAAGGACCAAAGAATAATAAAGAGACTAAGGGAAAGAGTGACATAAATGTGATAAAATTAAAATCAATGAAAAACCTAAAAGTGCTAGTTAAGGACCAAAAGGGACAAAAAAATTAAAATGTAATGTGATATAAAACCAAATAAGTAAAAAGGAAGAAAAGGTGTAAGTAAAATGATACTAAATGAAATAAAACACACATAAAAATCTGAAAAATGTGACAAAAATAATGAAAAAAATGTATGATAAGATATATATCAAAGATGAGGATGTCAAATACAAGCCTATGTATCTTAGAAGGTTTCTTGAAGTTGAATTTGTTTTTTATTGTACAATGTAGAAGAATAATATGCATAGTAGGATTTCCAAAAGGGTAGTTTTATGTAGGGATGGGCATCATAAGATGACCCAAATTATGAAGTGGCATGTGGATGGGCATTTTAATATTCCCCAATATGTGATATTGAGTGAATTAAGATTAGATAATTAGAATAAACTAAATTAGGATAGTACTTATAGTTGGATACATGTAAATTTATTGGTATGTTAGATTTTAAGGATGTTGAAATTGACATAGGACTTATAAGATATACCTAAATAGTTATATAAACTAATGAAGGACCATTTATGATGAAATTTGGCATAGCTATTTTAAGTAGGTTCTCCCTGAGTTTGTGTGATCTAGTAGATTGAGTTTTGAGGAATGCAACCACCCATTTGAAATTATTTAAGTTATCCATCCTTTTTATATCATTTTAGGAACAAGGACGGAGTTTTAGATTGGTTAGAAAACTACGCAGTCCAGACAGGTCAAAAAATGAGGTGGCAGGAAACATTAGAAAAGAAGGTGGAACTGAGGGCACTCATTCTTCATGATACAACTCAAGCGAAGGAGGGAATGATTAGATTGTTATAGTAACATAATGAGTTGGAGAAGTGGTTTGGTGGGGAAAGGTCTTCAATCATTAAAGAGGAAGGCTCTTGAAAGTGGAAGGCTCTCGAGGATCCTGAACGTGCCCAAACAGAGCCGACTCTCAAATCAAACTGGCAGCAGGCGGGATCATTGTAAAGTTCATAGTGACTGGGCTTCCAAGGAAATGAGTATGGATCATGAAAGGAAGGGAGAACCAAGGAAGCATGAGCCCAAAAACTATGACGAATGGAGAGAGAAACAAGATGTCTGGAAAATCTTGTAGAAAGGAAAAGTCATGAATTATATGGAAAAACTCCATGGGTCAAAACCGCATATCACTATGGCCTTCTTCAAAAATTGGATTGATGAAAGGGTCACATTACATGGTATCACTATAAACCTTACAAAGGATTTTATAGAAGAGGTTACAGGGTTGCCTACAGATGGACTTAAATTCTCCAAGCAGACAAGCATTTCGAATGAGGCCTTTTGTAAGTTCCCCAAGATGGATGTGGAAGAGCAGAAGCTGGTCAAGAATGGAGATTTATATGAATTGGAATAGATTAAGGGGATATGGAGGGATATATTATGTTGTATAAGGGAGTATTTCATCCTGGACGGAAGGAGCAAGAGAGTGCATAAATTCCACTTTGTCTTCCTTAATCATTTCAGGCACAAGGTAAGACTGTCTTTTCCATTTTACTTGCGCTATTCTTTGGTCCAAAGTTTATTTTCTCACAGGAAGAAGGAAATGCATCCTATCCTACATGAAGGCCTAATTCTATTAATCGAAGGCTACTGCAAGAATAAATCTATGGTTAAGAACCCTAACTAGGGGAAAAATCAGGAGTCTAGGAGCAGAAAGAGTGAAACCATAATAGGGAAAGACAAAATCAAGTACCCTAGCACCAATAATCAGAATTTAGAAGAAGATACAGAGTGGGAGAGAATTGCTAAACCCAGAGAGGAAAATTTAGTGGAAGAAGAAGGAACTGAAAGCTGGAATACAAATTCAAATGAGGACGAAGAATGTCAAGAGAAGAATGAGAAAGAAGGAGTCAACAAAGAAGAGGAATATGAAAATAGTAAGGAAGAAACTGAGGAAAATAAGAATATGTCAGAGGAAGATATTGTCTAGGATGGCCCGGTTGAGGACCCTATTTCAAGAAATGAAAAGGAAAATACAGTTTAGGATGACAATCAAGAAATGGACATGGAAATTCAAACTGGAACCAAAGAACAGTATCAAAGGGGCCGAGAGGATCACTTTGAAGAAGGTGGGAACAATCCCAATAAGAATACTGAGGAATGGAGAGAGAAGGGGTAGAACGATGGTATGCACACACCTATGAGTTGGGTTAATTACAAAGTAGAGGCTTCTCTCTAATTTGATTCTTGGATGTGTAAGGAGATTGAGGATCTCAAAAGGAAAGTGGAAATTATGGAAGATAACCAGAAAGCTGCATGGAACAAAATTAACATCATGGAATAACAGATAAGAGAAATCCCCATCAAGCTCAAATATTATGAGAATAACCTTCGGGAACTCATTAAGGAGAACAGAACAAAAATGGAGGAAGTAACGTCCAATATTTGTGCTGCAGCTGTCAATATTGGAAAAAGAGTAAATGAGGAGACCAAATCCTTGGAGGGGCCTAGGAAAAGGATGAGACAAAGCTCTAGAAAGAAGGCTACACAAGAGGGAATCAAGTTGGCAGCAACTACTACTCAGGATACTACTATTGTGAAAGGTAAAGAAATAGTGAAAATGATTTTGGAACTAGAAGAATAGTCTGGTTCTTCTTCTTGGTTTTGTTTTCTGGTCCTGTTCTATGGATCCTTTTTGTAATCTTCTATCTATGGTGCAACCAGATCTTTGTTAATTTGGGTTTTGACCAATGGTCTCTCTGGTGATTTCAGGTCCATATAAAACCTATTTTTGCTACTTCTCTGTAGTAGTTTTTAGGTTCTACCTGTGGTCGTTGAGGCTTTATCTTTCTTTCTTTGTACTTGGGTTTCAGGGTCCCTTCAAAACCTGATTTTACCTTAATCTAAAACTATGGTTTGGACAACTTTAGTAGATGAATATGGATTATTAGGGTATTAAAATTTATCATTAGCTATGTTGGAATGAAATTTTGACTCACTCAAACATAGTTAGGAACTAATTGATCTAAATGAACAAAAATAGTCAACTACTCACGAGACAAAAGTTCCCTTATTTCTAGGATTTTCTAGTGATTGAAGGGCCAACAAATTTACTTAATATTATAACATGGACAGGCTATGAATATTTACACAAAACGTTCAAATTCTTTCCTCTTAATATTGGAGTTTTTACAGATTGTTCCTCAATAAATGGGTTATTTATAATGTAATAGGTAGGTAATTTCTCATTAAAAATATAAAAGAGAGGGAAGAGTAGGGTAGAGAAGAGATAAACATTTAATGTAGATATGTCTTATAATATTTAAAAATTAGATTACTATCATTTATAGTTAATTACTGGGCATCAAATATAGCTATGGCAAAAATTAAAAATATCATAATGAGCAAGACTTTAAGGAATAATATGTAAACATGAAATTTAGAACTCTAGTCAAAGAAAGCAATTATGCTAGCTTGTAGATATTTACACACCATGACCATTGTAAGCTTATAGATAAATATAATGAGATATTAAATCTAATTAAATTTTATGCTACATAATCTAATTATATATCCACTTATACACCAATAATATGAAAAAAATTCTTTAGATTAATTCAAAAATCAAGATCTTTAGAAAACCATCAAGACAAACTATTAAGAAGGGCAGGGAAAATCTTGGATCAATCTCAAAAAAATTTTGATACTCAAATGTGTCAACCTTGGTAGACAGTCAAAATCCTAAAGCATGCTAAAACAAATCATGTGTATTCTTGTCGTTATTCTCAGAATTGTTTGGATCAAATTTATCAACCCCTTACAATAACAAGTAATACTACTTATATATAAAATTCTAGTCCATCATGTTTATGGTGTACAACCATAAACTAAATTATCTTGATACAAACATTAACGAGAAAAATCTGGCTAGAAATTAGTTTTATATGATGACACATTAATAAGGAAGAAGATAAGATTGATCTAGTCATGACACAATTTTAGATACAACTTCTAGAATGGAAGTAGATTTGATCTCCCATACACTCCAATATCTAAGGAATAATAGGCACTCTTTGGTATTCAATTTATTCCACTAACTAATCATTGATCCAAAATAGTGGAAAAAACTCATTACAAACCAATCCCACCAATAAATTCATTGGATATTTATTCTAGATTCATACATTCCCCATGTTTATGCTTATGCCCCAAGAAAAAAATACTCTTCTATAGGTACAATTTATTATTAAATGTTGATCCCTAGGCAATATTATAACAATGTATTGTTCTAACTCTATAAATAAATGCATTTAATTAAAAGACAAAAAACATTTCTCTTGATTCCACTTTATACCAGTCTAACTTTGCTCAATTTTGATAATGTTGTTGTGGAATGATATTTTGGTTCACCCCTAACATTAACAATTTTCTACCATTGCTACCTCCATATTTAATTTATTATATTAATCAGCTCACTCGATCTTTAATGCAAGGTAATTTTAACTAACTTTAGATTCACTATAGTCACCCACTTTCCTATACTTTTTATCTTTGGTTGGCTATCAAAAAGAAGATGTCATTATCCTATCACTTGGTTTTTTCCTTAGACACCAAAATTTCAATCTCTATTTTCTTATATAGACAACCATATGTTTATTACATGAGGATAATGCTTATGTGTTCATTTCACTACCACTTTTCACCTTTTTGGTTTTCCATTGCTTCTCCTTTCCTATCCTCATGGATATCCGAAGGCTATGTGGTCTTGGTTTTGATACTACCATCACTTTGGAGATTTAATCTCTTATATTAGTGGGATTTAAACACTTGGATGACTCTCATTACACCAATCACCTATCATTGAACCTATAGATAAGTCTATTAACATCACCTCTGGGTTACCAAGAATGTGACACATGGATAACTCCTATTATTCCACTTGCTTGGCATTGACCATACAAATCACTCTATTGATGTCACCTATAGGTTATTAGGATGGTTATGCATGGATGGCTCTTGCTACTCTATTTTCTTTATACTAATCATATAAGGCACTTTTTTTATGCCATGTCTACGTTAACAGGATGGTGACATGTGGATGGATCTTGTTACTCTGCTTGCTTGGCATTAACTATACAAGACACTCTACTAATGTCACCTCTAGGTTATTAGGATGGTGACACATGAATGGATCTCTAAGGAAAGAATATTTATCACTAATGGTATTATTCTAAGTTGGTAAGATTATGAGATTGTGGCATTTGGAAAAATCTTAGGGTTATGTGACTTTATATTATTTCTAAGTATCCATTGAGTCATGTCATTGGGATCATGCTACATGGAATGATCTCAAGAGTCAAGGCATTAAAAGGATTTGTCCATTTGAAAATATTCATTTGTGGAACATTTCATCTCTATGAATAGAATACAAAGAAAAGGTGAACTAGGTAAATAATTAGTAGGTTAGTTGAAACCCAAAATCCATCAAATCAAAAATAATGCCTAAGTAAAGTATGTAACAACACAGACTCAACCAGGAGAAGTGATAAACTAGTTTTGACTCAAAATAAAATATGCTAAAATTAAATCCAAAAATGTAAATAAAACTCAATTTTTAATAGACTTTACAGTATTAAATAATATTTATAATGAAAATTTTTCTTTAACATCTAATTATGCATTTTAAATAGATAACATGATCATCCAAATTAGAATTTGAAATGAATACACATGAAACATGACTATAATAAAATTTTAAATCTCAATAGAGTTTCATAAGGAAAGTTATTCTAACTAGGATAATGAGGAATAATTTGATCATACATGAATCCAAATTTTACATGTCATTTGAAATTATATGAATAATATAGTTTGATAATGGAAAAATAAACTAGAATGTGATAAACAAGTTAGGATCATGATTTGGAGATTATAAATGGAACCAAATATCTATAATTTAAATGTAATTCCTAAATTAAATATTACTAGTATATAATAACATTAAAATAAAATAGATATGCTAAATAAATAGGGTCTTCATGTGAAAGTATATATGTATGGAGCATGTTGGACTCCAAAAATGACAAATTTTGCAAGAAGTTTGCTCAACATTCAAAACCTAGAATGTAAATCATCAAACTCAAAAAAGAAACACCAAACCATAAACCAATCCTTTAGACAAAACTCAAAATATTAAAACAATATAGTCTAACTCAATATATGACATAATAAGTTTTAGATCTGCTTACTACCGTCAGTGTGTGTGAAAATTTATTGATAATTTAATGGTCTTTGAATTCATGTAAATAAATTTAAACTTATCTAAAAAAATTAAAATGTATGAGAAGGAGAATTTTGGATATTTATCTTGGGGGTGGGGGGTGTGACTACATCTATAAACCTAATAGATATACCTCTAGTCCTACTTATGTCCTCACTCCATTACCAACCAGGATAGAAAGCATGTGATGGAGATTTCTTGAATCACCCTTTCAAGGAAAAAATTTGTATTTTTTATTTTTTTATTTCATTTTTATTTATTTATTATAAAAATATTTCATCATTTAATCCATTTTGTGTAGGGGAAAAATCCATAGGTATAATGATAAACTCATAAAATGCATAAATATTAAGACAAATGTAAATCAATTAAATGTTTGCATTTTTCTTCTAATGTAAAATTAAGTGAAGTTTGATTTGTTAAATAATAAAATTAAATGTTTATAAAATTCACACATTCTATTTTAAATCACTGTATTTCAAATTTTAGAAATGTGTAAAGAAATTGCAATATCCTATGTAACTGGTCAAGGATGATTCACATTATAAATAACTAAAAATTCTCATATTTTATTGTCAACCATTTGAATTTCCTCACCTATCAGAGCATAAGGATATAACATTTCTTTAACATAGTGTTATATATAATTTTCTTATTCATTCAAAGTTTGATTATCTTAATTTAATAATACCAAAGACTACCCTTTTTAGGACTTGACTTTTCATAATAACCATGTGAATAGCTCAAATAAATTTTTGAAAGGCATTCTACACACCACCAAAGGGTCAAAACACATAAAATACAACTTTAAACAATTTGGATGAGGACAAACAACAACACATGAAACAACCAAAAAACAACAAATTAAACTAAAGCAAACAACAAAGTAGGAAACCTAGCTATGAAAACATGAAAATATATATAAAATATATATACAAAGTAAACCTAGTTAGTTGGGAAGGTGGGTTTGGAAACCTAGCACATCATGATTTAAACTTTCTAGTAGTACCAAGGTTCTTTTAGTAATTGTCCTTAAAAAAACATGAACATATGTGAATTCACATAAAGCTCTTTGACTTTCCATCTTAAAAAATAAATGTCATTAAAAAACATGCATTCAAAATAATTAGGTGTACCAATCCCAAAATCATAATTAACATATGTTTGTAAGAGAATTTACTTAAAATTATTTCTTATACCACATTAAATTTAGAATCAATTAAACCCATAACTCAACAAATATATGAATCATTTTCATGGAAAATAAATCCACTAGCTAGATTGACATTCATAGGGAAATCCAACACTCATTTGAGAATATTTCAACATCAAGACATATACTCCATTGGGGACTACTAAGGTTTGAAAATTCATTATTTTTACTCACATATTTAAGAGGAAATACATCAAAAAAATAATTGTAGAAAACATCACATGAAAAGGAGATGGAATGAGACTTGCAATCAAATAAATACTCTATCTTCTTTTAAATATTTCACCAAAGAATTACCATTATATTTATCTATGCATTTAGGATTTATACTTGGAATTCCTAGATATTTTTCAAGTGTTTTAACCTCTTCACAACTAGTGTACTTAATGATTAGATATTGCATGGTTAGCTTTGGGTAATCTAAAACTTGAATAAAATAATACTCATTATTTATTTCTTCTTGTATTATTTTATGATGTTTTTTAAAACATGAATACTCAATTAAATAATTATCCTAATTATCATTGCAAAATTACTTCGAAAGTAAATCATAATTCATTAAAGGATCTTGGTAACCCATAGGCTCAAACTATGAAGACTTTGTTGGAATGATGATGTGAACAACTTCCTAAAATTATAATGCATTGTTTTGGGAAGTAAATAATTATTATAAATTTAATATCTTCTCCTCTTTACCTGAAAGTTACTTCTCTTATTTGATCACATCATAATTTGGAATATTAGAAGCTTTCAAATCAACCCTTTCAAATACCCTATACTTAGAATATATAGTTTATTTGGAATACTAAGGTCTAGACATTTATAAATAATACTCAAGTAGATAGGGGAAACTAATTCAAAAATGGGATCAATAGAAACATCTCAGTTAGAGAGGTCAAATATGAATAGTAACTATAAAAACCATTTGTGTCCCTGCATGATTTCTAGATTTCTTCTCTTTTAAACTCAAAAATATCCATATACATGTATTAATAATAATCACCATCATCAACTAAAGAATCAAAACCAATATAAGTATAAAAAAGAGATTTATATATTTCATGAGTTTGGAATAAACCATTGAAATTAAAAGGACTTACCTCATGATTTTTCCAATCATAGATATGAGACTCATTTAACTAATGTTTGATGATTGTTTTTTTAGAACAACAAGTTCTATAACTACCAATTCTTAGATATTTGAATCATTGGATATAAGAAATGTTCTATTTTACCTTCCACATCTACTCAAAAACCACATATCTCCAAATTTGGGTTAGTAGTCACATTGATACCATTGAGCTATCGACCTTCTTGAACCAATTCATTGAATGTAGGGATGGAAGCCACATAAGAAAAGGGTGATTATGATAGAAAACATAAATCTTCCTCATATAGATCATCTAGTGCACCAAATTCTTATTCTAAATTTATAATATAAGTATCAAATTCTTCAACAAATAACCTATGATTGATCAAGGAAGTTTGGTGGCTAGTAGGCTCAAACTAGGATAGTTCTATTGGAACATCAACATTATTCTAGCTATCAATTTCATCCTCTTTCTAATATTGGTAACATTTATTTATCTCCTCTAATATTTAAAATGCATTCCTCCACTTTAATTATGTTATCAAAATCATCATTAGGTGGCCATTCATTATAATATCCACTATAATAATGGTGACATGATCCTAGTTCTTATAATTATTAGGTAAGACATTCAAGAAAGAGGGAGAATATTCCACTAGGGTTATAAATTGAAGTACGAAATAATATTGAAGAATCTTATATATGGTAACTAATTTTAGTGCTAAGATTTAATACCAATCATATGCTTCTCCTTTCAAAGTAAAGGAAAATAGTCTATAAGACACATCTATAAATTGTACATTAGACACATGCATAGCTAATCTATAAGTGAAAATGTGCTCTTAAGTTTTTTATATGATCATTTTGATACAATAATAAGATATAAAAGGGATCCTTTGGTAAATCATATTGAGTTCTTGAAATGTCTATGGCTAACTCGGTAGGGTAATCCATCCTAGGATAGATCTGGACCTACTAATCCTTACAATGTGGTCCAGGTTGATTTCAACAAATAAATAATAAAAAATAAAACATCAAATAAAGTAGATTCATGGTCTTCCTTATTTTCCTATAAATTTTAGTTTTATTTTAAGCACATAATTAGATGAGTCAAAAGCATAAATTTATGAATATTAAGATTGATGGTATGCTTCAAGAATTCTAGGATTGAAAAGACCACAAGATTGGAAATATGGTACTTTTAGGCCCTCCTTCTAGTGCCATTTATATCAGTTGCATCAAGAATATGACATAAATTTGGAGAATTAGAAGAAGATGACATCAAGTTAAAAGTGAAATGATTAGTTAATAGGTTGGACCTCCTTCTAGCACCAATTTTTACTAGGCTAAAATTGTGACTCACTCAAACACAATTTATAACTAACCAATATAAATGAACAAAAGTAGTCAAAAACTCATGGGAAAAATGTCCCCTTACTTTTAATATATATTGGTGATCCAAAGGCCATGAAATTTTCATAAGATCATAGCATGGGTATTCTATGACTATTTCCACCAAAGGTTCAAATGTTTTCCTCTTGATATTTGAAATCTTACTAATGGTTCCTCTACAAATGGTTTATTTAAAATGTAATGTTTAGGTCATTTATCATTAAAAAATATCAAATAGAGTTAAGATTAGGGAATAAAATATATAAACTCTTGATTGAGACAAGTCTTATAATACTCAAAAATTAGATTACTATAGTCTATAATTAATCATTAGGCATCAAATTTAGTTATTCAAGATTCATCCATTCCAAATGTTTATTCTTATTCTCAAATATAATAAATCCATTTCCATAGGTTCCATTTCATATTAAATGTTTATGCCAAGGAAATATTGGAACAATGGATTTTTCCAAATCTATAAATAGATACATTTAGTTCAAAGAAAAAACATTCTCCTGATTTCACTTTCTACCACTCTAAATTTTATGAATTTTTATAATTTTGTTGTGGAAGGATATTTTAGTTTACCCTAACTATGAATTCTTATCTACCATTTCTACCTCCATATTCAATTTATTCTTATAACCAACTCACTAGATCTTTAATGAAAGTTCTTTTCAACTAACTCTAGATTCATAACGTTCAAGTTTATGCATTGTAGTCACCCACTCTCCTCTACCTGTTATCTTTGTTTGGGTGTTATAAATAAGATGTCATTATCCTATCAATTGATATTTGACCTAGCCATCAAATTTTCACTTTATATTTTCTTATCTAAACATATATATGTTTATTAAATGAAGAGAATGTGTATGTGTCTACTTCACTACCATTTATCTCCTTTTTGGTTCTCCAATACTTCTCCTTCACAATCCTCATGGATTTTTTGGGGTCACATGGTCCCAAATTTGATGCTAACATCACTCTAGGGATTTGAGCTCCCAAGTTAGTGATATTTAGACATGTCGATGGATCTTGTCATTTTTATTACTTGACATTTACCATATAGAGAAGTTTGATGATGTCACATCCAAGTTATTAGGATGGTGACACATGGACAAATCTCACTATTCTACTTTCCTAACATTGAGTTTACAAGGAACATTACTAACATCACCTTTAGGTTAGTGGTATGGTGACATATGGAAAAATCTATCTAGTCCACTTGATAAACATTGATTGTACATGACACTCTACTGATGTCACCTCTAGGTTAGCAATATGGTGACCTTTGGATAGATCTCTAGGGCATATATATTTATCACTATTAGAATAATTACAAGTTACCTAGATTTTAGGATTGTGACACTTGGTTCAATCTTAGGGGCATGAGGCTTTACATTACTATTGAGTCTCTACCAGGCCAAGTAACCAAGATCATAATGCATGGCATGATATCAAGACTCAAGGAATTAAAATGATTTAACTATTTCAAAATTATTTATTTGTGAAGCATTTCATCTTTGTGAATAAAATACAAAGAAAAGGTAAATTAGGGAAATGATCATTAGGTTATCTGAAACCCAAAATCCATCAAAGCATGAACAACACCTAAGTAAAACATATAACAACATAGACTCAACCATGAGAAGTGCAAAATTAGTTTTGACTCAAAATGAAATCTGCTACAAGTAAATCCCAAAATATAAATAAACCTTGATTCTCAATGGATCATTTAGAATAGATAAATATCATTTTAAATGAAAAAAAAATGTTTTAACATATTAATATGAATTTCAAAAGGATAACAAGATCATATAAATTAGAATTTGATCTGAATACACATGAAACATGACTATAATAAAACCATAAATATCAACATAGTTTCATAAGGTAAATGATTCTAGCTAAGATAATGAGGAATAATTTGATCATACATGAATCCAAATTTTACTTGTCATTTAAATTTATATGAATAATATAGCTTGACGATGTTAATAAAAAACTAGAATGTGATAAAAATGTTAGGATCATGAGTTGGAGGCTATAAGTGGAACTAAATATCTATAATTTGAATGACATTCTTAAATCAAAACTTACCAGTATGAAATAACATGAAAAAAATAGCTATGCTAAATTAAGAGGGCACCCTTGTGAAATTGTCTAAGTATGGAGTGTGTTGGACCCAACAAGTCAGTTGATGTTGATGTGATTTTGATTCTTCATATTGGGCTTGTGATGCTTTAAGATAGTATTGATAACCTTATTTTGTTAGAGTATCAAGATTTAAATGTGGACCATGCAAGAAGGTAAGAAGGAATAAATGAATATCATAAGTCTCATGAGAATGACCTATCATAACATGCCACCAATAAAAATTATTGGGATTTTAATATTTATGATGAGTTTTGGAAGGATAAAATATCATGGGTTTAAAGGGTGGTAATTTCTTCTTAAGTTCTTATATACTCAATAGAGGGCAGATTGGGTTAAAATTGGTTGAATTAGATGATACATTTTGAGGTTGGGGAAGCTTGTATGAATCAATATTATGAGAAAAATATTTGAAAGATTCCCTAATAGTTTTTTAAGGTGATTAAAATGGACTTATAATAGATTATTTCCTTTTTAATTAGTTTGAGGCTTCTTCTAATGTTTTAGGGGAAAACATCCAAACTTTGTATTGAAGAGAATATTTGAGAGCAATAAAAAAGAGTTTGAAAATATTATCATCACATTTTATGATCTGATTTTTGAGCTACAAACTTATATTGTTTAATGAAATTGTGATGATATTTTCTAGGAATTTGATTATCATTGATGAAGTGTCTACCATTATTTTTAGAAAGACCATTGTGTTGAAATTATTTAACTTGAGAATAAACTAAATGATCCATTTATAATATGGAATGTGGAAGGAGTTGATTATACCACTCTAAATAATCTCTCATGAATCTTTGACAAGAATTCTAGTATTATCAAAAGTGTTAGATTGGACCCATTCCTTATAGAGATTACCAAAATATTTAAGAAAGATAGTGAGGTACTTATTTCCATCATATCTATTAGTTGGACAAATGTTTCCAATTTATATGGATATAATTAATGGAGCTAAAGGTTCATTTTGAATATGCTATGGCATTTTTTATTCATGATAGGTTGAGGGATGATATTCCCATTAGCATCTCAAATAGGAGGAGGGATAAAATTCTAATTTTTTTGAGTAACGATGACTTGAGGTGGTTTACTAGTCATCTATAATATATGGGATTGCATTCACATAATTTGATTACTATGAATGATTTGTATATTGATCCTTTGTTGAAGTCTTTGATCAAGGAGTTGAGTAGTATCAATGGGAAGAGTAGGATTTTTAGGTGAAGAATGATTCCCAAAATTGGTATCAAGAAGAGGACTAAGGTGTGTAAATTAAATTGTATTACATTATGTGTGCCTTGAGGATGTAAAATTTAATTTGAATGATGTATTAATTAGTTTGATATTAGGAATACATGAAATAAAGAATTAAATAGTTTCATCTGAAGTGAAAATATAAGTCATGTTCTCATCTAAATCCTTGATTATGTAGTGTTATTAACTAATTAGAAGATAAAAATATGACATCATTATGAAATAAAACTAGGTCAACTAGGGATGATGTAATTTTATAGAAAATATATAGAAATAAAACTAGGTTAATCAAGGTTAATGTAGTTCTATATAGAAATAAATAAATAAAAATAATTTTACTAGTGATGAGTTAGTTATATATAAATGGTAGAGAAATAAAATTAGGTTGATCAGGGTTGGCATAATTTTGTAGAAAACTTATAAAAATAAAACTAGGTTAACCAGGATTGACTTAGTTATGTATAAAATAGAAAAATAAAACTAAGTTGACTAGGGTTGACTTAGTTCTATATATAATATAGAATAATAAAAATAGTTTGACCAAGGTTAATGTAGTTCTATATAAAAGGATAGATAAATAAAACTATGTCAACTAGGGTTTACTTAGTTTTATAGAAAAGATAGAGAAATAAAACCAGTTTTTAAACAGGGTCATTATAGTTCTATAGAAAATTAAAAGAAATAAAATTAGGTCAACTAGGGTCAACTTAATTATGTATAAAAGATATAGAAATAAAACTAGGTCAACCAGGGTTGACTTATTTCTATATAAAATATAAAGAAATGAAACTAGGTTGACCAGGGTCATCTTAGTTTTGTAGAAAAGATAGAAATAAAATTAGGTCAACCATGGTTGACATATTTTTGTATAAAAGATATAAATAAAACTAGGTTGACTAGGGTTGGCATAGTTATATCTAATAAAATTTTAATAGTATTAGACATAAATAATATTGGATAATATAGTTTTCTAAACAAAGTCACAAGGATACAATTTATAACACTGATTTGATCTTGGTCAACTTGGTTTATTCAAACATAGTCAAATAGGTCAATGCTAGTTGATCTAGTTGAATAACACAACACATAATTATGTTGATGTTTGTAGATATTGTTTATAATACCAAATAGAGAAGCAAGAAACAAGCTGAAATAAAAGTGTAAAACTAACTAACTGTTTAACTAGTTATCTAAAATAAGATTATAAAGATACTTTATAAGGATTTGATTGATTTGTAGGATACTAAATATATTTTATTTTCCATTGGATAATGACAACCAAAGTTTTCAAAGTTATAACTATGGAGGATTATACATTGCCCATATCCCACTGAACCTAATTTTAAGGGTAATCTAGAAGTAAATTCTTAGTGCTAACTGCTAACCAATGCACCATAAGATCAAATAGATTGTTGAATTCATAAGGTTTAATAAAAAGGGAAGTCCTATGTTTTTTTATAAATACCATGAGGTACATGGAAACTAAATACTATGTTTAGATCTTTACTATGGCTATGAGTATTAGGGCAAGCCCCTTATTCCATAATATCT
>JARHVA010000919.1:162500-182500 GCA_037957365.1 Torreya grandis
CTCTATATGGATTAAAAATAAATATGGGTGATGGACATGACTAACACAATAGATCCTACACTTATCTACCTAAGAAAGGGACCTAAAGACAAATATGCCAAGAGACTCTTAGACTTTTACCATAGTAAAGAATGTAATCTTGAAACCAATGTAAGTGTGACTTAAGTGAAATGAAAGAGAAATATGGGTATCATGGAAGATAAATCCATGTGAAAGGGTGGCACACATATGATATTCTAGTCACTAACCACTAAGAGGGATATTTTTGATTCAAAAGTGATTAGGAAGAAAGAGGGATATGCAAATACATATAAATATAAGTCAAATTAATAAAAAGAAACACAAAGAAGAGAAACATAATGATAGGTGGTAATCATGTTACTAGATAATCCATAATAACCTAAAAAGGGTCTAACATAGGCATTAACTAGATAAATAAACCCAAAATAGGAGGAATGTAAAAATAAACCAAAGAATCACAAAGAAACTAAGGTTGACTAAAAAAATGGTGAAATGTAAAATGTGAAAACGTAAACCCAAAGGTGATACCTAAGATATATAAATGAAATGAAGGCCAAATATAGATAAAGAGAGGGTGATTGTAAAATGAAAATCAAAAGGATAAGTGTTTGTGAGGAGTGCATGGGTTATTCCCCAAGTCTTACCATGCAACTTAAAAATTGAAAAACTAAGTGGGATAACAATGACAAGAAACATAAGGACTAGATACTAGGTTTGATTCTAAGAAACCTAATGTTTTATATAAGGCAAGGCTAAGCTACAACATAATAAATTGTAATAAAATAACTTGAATTAAATTATTATCATGATACAATATAATATAACTATGTATAATAAATAAATTATGTGGAATAAATGCAACTAGTAAGCATGTCACATGGTTGGCTCTTTGAAAATTTATTGAAGTTGGTTTTGATTGTGATTGTGTGACATGGAAGAATATTAGGCATCATACTATTACCTAAAGGGTAATTTAATTTAGGGATTGGAATTTTAAAATTCCCCAAATTTTAAATTAAGAGAAGAGTGGGAATCATAAGATGCCTCAAGACATGAAGCGACATGTGGATGGGTTGAAACTTAAAGTTTACATGTAGGATAGGTATGCTCAATCCTATAAGATATTAGATTAGTATAAATTATAATTAACTTTTAAATAGTCATTTTAACTAGGTTATATTATAGTTTATTTTATCTAAGAGGTTGAGGAGTGATGGAGGATACCATATTCTTCATATTTTTCATTTGAATCAAGTTTTCATCATTGTTATGAGAATAAGGGTTAATCTTGGTTTTAACAACATTATCATTTAGTTGGAAATTTGGAGTATGTTGATTTTGATTGTTATTTTTTTGTGAAGTATGATTTATATGTGATTAGATTCATTGGGCATTAAAATATTTAATATATTTATTATACCACTCTTTGGTGATAGATTCATGGTTGAAGTGTATACCTAACAAGAAGGTAAAATAAAAATATTTGAAGGTCAAAACAAATTTCATGAGAATGACCTACCATTGCATACCATTGTTTAACCATAAAATCTAAATATGTTTTAATATAGGGTTAAAGGGGTAGAGATATACTGGGGCATAAGGATGGTAGACTATCTCTAAATTAGGCCAATTATTTACAAAACTCAAATAAAGAATATACTAAAATTATTATGTTGAGATGCTAAAGATAGAAAGTATAGTTATAATAGATACTAAAATGATAAATAAAATAATATACTTATCTATTTTTGATGCTAATATAGATCTAGATCTAGAATGTGAACAAAGTAGACTAGATATAGATTATGGAGTAGTTGCTTGATTCTAGAAATTGTACCTCTATAGACATAGACACTTGAAACAACCTAGAATGGTTACATCGATGCTACTATTTGATTTGAATGTAGGTGTATATTAAAAAAATTAATGATAAATCTAGATGCAACCACCTAGACTAGGGCATAAGGATGGTAGACTATCTCTAAATTAGGCTAATTATTTACAAAACTCAGATAAAGCATATACTAAAATTATTATGTTGAGATGCTAAAGATAGAAATTATAGTTATAATAGATACTAAAATGATAAATAAAATAATATACTTATCTAGTTTTGATGCTAATATAGATTTAGATCTAGAATGTGAACAAAGTAGACTAGATATAGATTGTGGAGTAGTTGCCTAATTCTAGAAATTGTACCTCTATAGACATAGACACTTGAAACAACCTAGAATGGTTACATCGATGCTACTATTTGATTTGAATGTAGGTGTATATTAAAAAAATTCATGATAAATCTAGATGAAACCACCTATATGTTTATGTTTTCTATGTCACCTTCACTCTGGTGCATTTAAATCTAGGTCATGCACTATCACTCCTTATTAAATAGAAAAACCCTAGTTTTTCATCTTCATAGTGGCTATGGGAAAACGTGGTTAGTGGGATCATAATGTTGAGATATTCCAAGTAACCTTATATTAATTAAATCTACCTACATATCAAATACTTTGAATAGGGCCTCAAACAATTGTAGTTATCTCCTACTTTTTAGATTGTGTGCGAATCATGCAGTGCGTGATAACTAAGTACAATAGTGACCTAGATTGTAGCTTATAAAATATAGATATTGGGTTTATACTTTATTATTTTATACCTATATATGTGGTGTCCTTAATATTGATGTGTAAATAGGATAAATTGGGGAAGCTTTTGTTCACTTGAGTTCTTGATAGAATGCTTTTAGTAGGTTCAATTGTGATTTGTCAGGGCTTTTTAGGTATTTTCTAGGTGAGGAATGAATGACGTTTGATATTTTATTTATACCAATATATTTATAGAATATATCAAATTAAAAAACTTATATTGACCATAATAATATGTTTTATTTATAAATTAGATGAATTTAGAGCACTAAGCACATGCATTAGAATAATACATTTGCATTAACATAATCACCTGACTATGACACAAGTGTTTGGGTAGCTAGAAAATAGGTGCAGGTCCAAACTTGTAGAGACATAAAATAAGTAGGTGTATAATATTTGGGTCAAGATAGAAGGATTTGGTCATCAGAATAACATTGTACAAACTAAGAGATAAGTAATTAGGGACAACGAGATACTGTATGAAAGCCTTTTGGTAGAAAGAAAGGTCTGGAAACTAAAGGTACATCCATGATATGTATTTTATAAGTGTACAAGACTAAAGTGATATATAATTTATAAATAGTGTCTAAATTTCCCCTTTTAATATAGTAATGAAATTACTAATTTAAATGAAAATGAATGCAAATTAAGGTGTGTCTAATACACATTACCTTTTCTTGAATCTAACTTGAGTGATTTACTAGTGGCTAGCCTAAATTAAGAGTTACATTATATAATTAATGTATATAATATAAAATTTAAATAATTAAAATTAATTAAATCAAAATATATCAAGTCTTAGGATTACACTTATGTATCAATGCAAACATCTTATCTTTTGGCAATTTGATTTGAAAGATGTATCATTATGAAATTGTTTAAGTGTGGATAACATGTTTAAAAAACATGCCCCCAACATATATGGATAAACATAAATATTTATGTAAGTTCTAATGAGGAAGAAATGTTTATAAACCATGCCATCATTGTAATATAGGTATGTTATATATTGAATACGTGTTGAGAACATGTTTCCAAAACATGCCCCCACTAATTCTAAAACTATGACAAATGTGGATAACATATTTTAAAATCATGCCCCCAATGCAATATAAATATGTGATGCAATATGGAAGTCATGCATTTATGGCATGCCCCCTTTGATATTCCCCAATTTTAAGGTGAGGATAAGTAGAAACTAGTAGTTATGTATACTATGATTGTACTATGTAACATATAGAGGTAACATGTCTAGCTAGATATATCATTGAATCATGAAGAATGTGATGACACCAATTACTAATAAACATGATGTAGATCATGGCAACATCTAGATATTAATATTAAAATATCAACAAGAAATCAAACACATACACAAGAGCACTCAAAAGAAAATCAAAAGCCGATATTCCAAGGAGACCTCAAATAAGGGGCATGTTAAAATTCCCCAAAATAAAATGGACATGACTGAGTCAGATGGGCACAAAACCAAGAATGACATATTTAAATGTCAAAATAAAATAAATAATGACATAGTCAAATGTCAACGAGACAAAAAAAGACATGAACCATAAATAATTGATCCTATTCAAATGATCAAAAAACACAAGCCAATAAAAAGGAAATACACTCAAGTAAGTTCATAAATTAAAGCATAAGCAACTAGTATAAACATATCATAGTAGTCCCTAGATATATGTGTTAGCAAAAAACATTACGTACATAATATATAAATTACATTATAAAAGATATAAGCATGGATAAATTCATGTGTAAGTACATATATGATCTCAAACATGATAATTTAAAGTGATAATAAAATTATATAACATGTTTTTATTGTGATCATAGAGGTGGATTCCACCTAATGCCCTAGTGACATGAGTAGAGGGAAAACCCAACATCTAAAATTTCCTATATCATGTATTTGTGTATGCTTAAATCACACTAAAAATATGTAGGAAACACGCATGTATATATAAATCCATATACCAACATGGAATTGACAACATATATGCTAAGGAGCTAATAGGACATGTAAATGTTGAACATATTTTTGGGTTTTTGATTTTTTTTACTTTTTAGGTATTTTTAGAATATGTTAATCCTTGTAACCTTACGTTGGATCCTTGACATTGTTTAAATCATGGTTGGATAAGTGGAAATGGTACATATCATGTTCCTCCTCCCATTTTTGATGCGTTTTATAAGAACCACTACTATCATTTGTGATATGGGTCAATTTTTTTTCATGAGAAAAATAATACCTTGCTGATTTTGGTCAATTTTTGCTTTCATTTGATATAACCAAAGAGTGCCCAATGTAAATGCATATGGATAAGTTTGTGGCATAATACAAACCCATATTTGAATTAATTTAAGAACATAAATAATTGGTAGTGTTATGTTTCCCAAGGAGTCTTTCCAACCTCTTTTGTTTTGTAAGTCTTTTAGCTCAAATCCAATATGTTGTAAACATCTTATATTGCAAATAGTTTTTGTTTGTGTAGGATAATTATGGTTATGAAAAAAAATCACACCCATGAAAAATGTGAGTATTCAATATTTTTGGCATGGATTTTTTTTTGTGTTTTTCACTTTTTTTTTCATAGCATGTGGACCTTGGATTTGTCCCATTTTGAGTAAACATTTTTAATACCCCATATAAATATTAGTAACAACACATTTTTTTTCATATTGTTCATTTGGTAATTCATATCCCTCATTTGTGATGATTTAAGTTTTGGTAGTTATAAGGGGATATGCTAAGCTACTTTGGATGAGTGAGTATGAATGAGTCATACCTATACACATCCACATATAAATGGGTATGATGCATATTGTTTATGTAATGATATTTCTTTCAATGGAGAAATAATACCTCTATTAAGAATTAATTTTAAATCCAAATATGAAGGTATAAATTATATCTGATATGATTTAATTTTTAATTGAATGGTTTAATATTTAAGAGATTCATCATGACATTGTTTGAAATTGTGAAAATGTCATTTTTGGTTAATTATGGATATTGAAAGCCATGAAGAATGCATCTTCTGGTTGTGCAAAACTAGTTAAAGAACATTTTGGTAGGATATAAAACCAATTATGAGCCTCATCAAAAAGATCATATTGAATACTTCTAGAAAAAAATTATCATATTTTTCCCATTGACCAAAAAAATATACATAGTTAATCATGTAGTCAAATGGCTGCTTCCGACTCAAAAAGACAGGTAAATTTGGTAGTTAAAAATATTGTGGATAAGGATATTAAAGTATACATTATGCAAGAGGTTTATTGTTGAATAAGGTAACATTTTTATTAATAATGGAAATTCATTTGCATTCAAAGTATATAAACCTATTTTTGAAGATCCCAAATAGTGTTCATCAAAAAAATAGTATACATTGTGTGAATGGTGGTGCTTGGCATAGGTGTTATAATTTAATCTAATCCACCAACTCTCTTGAATCTAGGCATATGAGTACCATCATCCTCCTAGATAACAAGTGCTAGTTCTGAATCACTGAATTTAGGATACTTTGGTAATGGTATTAGATATCTAAATTGTTTTACCCTTGGCATATCATTTAAAGAGATTGGTTCATTAACCTTTGATAGAGATATAATAATTGGTATTGGAGGGAAATTTTTTAAAGGCACCTCTTTTGGTATGGTATAACCATTTACATGAATGCGTCTTTAGGGAGATAAATATCCTTTGGTTTAAAGATGTCAGTTGATAGATTTAGAACATTAGGATCCTTTAGCACTTTAGGTTTTCAATGCTTCCAACTTATTGTTAGCTTAAATCTAACTGGTAAATATTACATGATGTATTAGTTAACCTTTTGAAAATTATCAATGCTAAATGAAAGGAAAAGATAATCATCGCCATTAATAAGGGGGACAATATTTGGAAATGTTGGATTTATGGGCATTTGAATTAATTTATTTTAAGTAATATCCATCTTATAAGTAATTTATAAATCAATAATAATTTTATTATATAGTTATTAGAACTTTTGATGATCATATTGTTGAGGTCAACATACCCCCATTTATAAAAAAGGGGGACCCATGTGTCAAATTGTGTAAATTTATTCCTTAAAGATTAAAATCCACTTAGTCAATATATCATTATCATGTCTACAAATTAATATTTTATTTTGAAGATCATCCACACCTGGTTTAGTTAGCATATTTGTTCATGGTTTTGGCTTAATCTTATTTAAAGTACTAACATTAGATATTTGTGTTTTAGGATGTAGGTTTAATGGAGCCCATCTAGGAATGAACATTCTTAGGGTTTTTTGCTTCATTGTTTAATTGATGTTTTACTAGCCTTGCTATATAATATTTTGAAACCCTGGCTTAATCTTCTACCTGGACCTTTCAATTCAAATTTGAAATTGGTTAGAGGTTTTTACATAGAAACCTTTTAAATAATTCTATGGGCTTAGTCTATTTTTATTTCCTAAGGCTTGGTAATGTTTTTTCAACACAACCAAACCTTATTATAACATCCATGATTAGTCCCTTTTATGTCCTGAGTCCCCCTTTTGGTCTTTATACTATTTTATGTCTTGAGTCCCCCTTTTTGTCATATGTTTCTACCTTTTAGGCATGTATTTTCAATCTTTTCCTTTAGAAATTTGTTCTAAAGGAATTACCCTTTGGGGTTTATGTTTCAAATCCTTTTTCCAAGTACTTTTAGGATTTTTGGTCAAGAATTATTTTAGGACTTATGCTATGGGTCTATTCCTTTAGAATAATCTATGTTGAGATAATTTTTTCAAACATTTTATCTGAAACTATTTCCCTATGAACATATTATATCAGGCATTTTATCTAATGAAATGATCCTTTATATTTTCTAAATATGCCCTTTGAGCTTTCTATAAAGGGCACTTTATCTTTAGACATTCCCTTTGAGATTTTTGAAATGGTCCTTTACCTTCCTCAATTATCCTTTGGATTCTTGAAAATGCTCTTCAGGGTTTTTGCAAAGTACCTTTCAGAAGATTTAAAATAGACACTTTCCCTCCAATATTATCCTTCAGACATTTTGTTTAAAGATAATTACCATTCAAGAGATTTTCCAAGATTTCCTTCAGACATTTTGTTTGATAGAATACCTTTTGAGACTTGTGTTTTCCATGTTCCATTTCCTTCAAACATTTTGTTTGACAAAATTTGGTCTTTGGGGGAAATGTGTCAGACATTTTGTTTGAGATAATTTCCCTAAAATAATGATCCTTTAGAAATTTTGAATGTTCCCTTCAAATTATTAAAACTTCCCTTTGGGATTTGTGTAGAGTAACTTTAAGCCTTTTTAAATGGTCCACTTTCCCTCTATGATTATCCTTCAAAATTTATAAAATGGTCATCTTCCCTTAGATATTTACCTTTGGGAGCTTTGAAATGGTTCTTCACCTTCTTCAATTATCCTTTGGATGTCTAACAGTGCCCTTTCCCCATGAGAAGTACCCCTCAGAATTTTTGTCTCAAGAAAATGCCCTAGAAAGTGAAAATACAACATCACTTTTGTAACTTAGCCCAAGGCCTTATCCTAAAGTTCTATTGTATCTATATTTAGAATAGAACCTTAGGTTAAGACCTTATGCTAAGTCATGTTCTATGAGGTTCCTTCTATTCTATGTTTATCACTATGGCCCAAAGTTGTGCTAAGTTCCTTATAAATTCATAGTGTCTTGTTAATATATTTAGAACTTAGCTTAACTATTTTTTATCATAAGTATTTTATACATAGTTTTGAGGCCTAATTTAATGTTTTTATAAAACATAGGGACTAATCACATTCAAATACTTTGATCTAAATCTATGACATGTGTATAAGCAGAAGACCTAGATCGAATTAAGTGAGACCACATCAAATAGTTAGAAGTCCTGTGGGATCAACATGAGGAATAATATTGAGCCTATTAAAAAGAGAAGAAGAACCAAGAAGTTGAAATGTGGCACAGGAAAAATAAAGAGCAAGCCAAAATATGACAAGTGGTAGGCTTTTAGACAGTCCTCATGACTATGTTAAAATTGAAAATCATGTGAGTGTCAAAGATGTTCCTTTGAATGTCAAATGATGGTCACAAGGACATAAATTTTAACATATCATTGAGCCTTGATCATGTGGTTAAAATTGATAATCACGTGACCATTAAAGATATTCCCATAGACATAAATTAATGGTCACAAAGATGTCAATTTTAACATATCATTGAGCCTTGATCATGTGGTTAAAATTGATGGTCATGTGACCATCAAAGATGCTCCCACAAATATCAAATGATAATTGTGAAGATGTCAATTTTAACATAACATTGAGCCTTGATCACATGGTTAAAATTAAGGGTCACATAACCATCAAAGACATTCTTACAAATGTCAAATGATTACTGTGAGGATGTCAATTTTAACAAAGTGAACATGGATCCAAATTTTAAAAGGAAATAGACAACAATGAATAGAATGATCCAGGATGCCATGGAATTTCAACATAAAGTTATATATGAGTGCAATGGGCTGAATTAGAGACCTTGAAAATATGCTAGTATAAAATGTTGGGATCTAAGCTCATAATCTCTGATTAAAGACACCACTAAAGCATTATTTATCCTCAATCATATTAAATATGGGACCATGCCTATACTAGGCTAAGATCATCAAAGAATCATAAATATTTTATAGCAGCTAGTAGGTCCTAAGATTAGGTAAAATTAGAATATTCTTGTCATAGCTAACATTGAATAGAATATTAAAATTGGATATTCTTCTATATGAACACATGTAATTTATAAGAGTACATTATTTATAAGTCAGTCCATAAGAAAAATCATTTGTTTTAGAATATAAAAAAAGGACACATGTCCTATACACTTATACAATTATAATTGATGAGACTAATCTACATGCTTCCTTGTATCCTCTAAAAGGGGCATTATCAATTGTAAAAGGGGGAGTTATTAGAACCAAATTACTTTGTAAAATTTTGGGTAGTTAATACAGGCAAGAAATTTTACAATTATTGTCTAGTATTTTCTTGTGTGAAGTGCTTTATGGTTTCTCTCTCAATTATCTAGTTTCACTTTCATATTTGAATGGTTTTTATTGATTCTTGATGTGTATATTGAATGCAGAGTTGTTAATTCATGCTTATGCTATATTGGTTGAAAGGTTTTAGTCTTGTTTAGTTTGTTTTACTTCCTCTGCATTTGGGATAATGTTGTTTCATTATAGGACTGAATCTTTAAAATGATTTTGGTTCATATTTGCATTATTTCATACCTTCCTTAGAAGCTTACCTAATGTATATTATGATTTGGGTTTAAGTTGTTTCATTTCATACATTGGTTAAATAAATATTCAAATGATATTATAACTTTGTCATAATGTATATAATAAATACCAATAACATCCTTATTTCTACCTTACCCTTCTTTTTGACACTTCTTAACTTGGATCACCTTAGTTTAATTGTCATTGTGAATATTTATCCTAAGTTAATTCTTAAGTTATTTCTTCATCATTATTCACTATTATTAGCATAGTATATTGTATATTCTACATAGATCTATTATTTGGCCATGGTGGCTCCCAACCACCACTTAGTATAAATACTGTGAAATAGTCACTTGTTATGCCTCTATTCCACCAACAGGTAACATGATTACCATAACCCACAACTCATTGACTAAATTCCTATAATTATAAAATGAGAAGTGTTTCTTAACACTCTGGGCACATATGGTACACATTTAGGAGTTAAAACATATAAAGAAATATATTTCTTAATGTGTCTTTATTGGTGTTAAAAGGTGCATGAAGGGCATTATTAGATGACTTGCCTCACTGGTGACTCGTGTTTTTTTCTAAAAATCCTAAGCCGTGCTTAGTTGTATTATTTTTTAGAGATATGTCATGGGTTATACGTTGTTCATGATTTCCAAATCCTTGTCATTTTTTTCCATATTTTATAATATTTTGAAGGGAAAAATCATATGATGGTGGTGTATGAAGTACATATACATTCTATTTATATTTATTAAGATGGATCAACTCATCTATTTAAATGGTGGGAGTATGGACTTGATTAGAACAATGGAAGCCACCACCATTTATATATTTGAGATTATATGCTTTAGCATTATTAAGAATATTAGAGTAATTAATTTTTAACCCTTATTTAATATAAATTTGGAGACTTTCATAATAATAGTCATCAAATCAATCAATATAATCCGTGATAAAAGAGATAAAGAACATAAATATTATGAAAAAGTAGGTAACAAACATCCTAAATGCTCAATCTAAGCAATAATGATGTTTAAATATTAGGTTCACTAAATGTTTAACCCTAAAATATAGATATGTGAGAATCTAGGGTTAAAGGGGTAAAGATAGCCTAGTGCACAAGGATGGTAGAATATATCTAAATTAGACCAATTATTTTTGAAACTCAGATAAAACATATACTAATTGATTATGTTAAGATGATAAAGATAGAAAGTACAACTATGTTATCTATTAAAATGATAAATAAAACAAGATAGTTGATTCTGATGATAATATAGATCTAGATAAATAACATGCAAAAAATGTACTAGATATGGATTCTAAAATAATTAACTAATTCTATAAATTATAACTTTGTAGGCACAAAAACTTATGTCAACCTAGGATAGTTGTATTGATGTTATTGTCTAACTTAAACCTAGGTGTCTAGTAAGGAATATCTACTAAAAATAGATGTGACCACCTAGATTATACTACATTCTATGTTACCTTCAATCTGGTCCATTCAAATATGGTTCATGGATTATCTCTCCTTATCAAATACAAAATCCTTAGTTATTCATATTTATAGAGGTTATGTAAAAAATGGGTTAGTGTGCACATAGTGTCAAGATACCCTTAATATCCCTATATCAATGATCACTACCTATATAGCCACTACTATAAAGAGGGACTTGGACTTATGTAGTTCTCCCCTACATGTTGGATTTTCTGTGAACCTTTCAATGTGTGATAAGCAAGTAAAATAAGGACCTAGTTTATAACTTGGAAAATATATCTCTTGGGATATTCCTTCAATACTTCAAACCTATAAATGTATTGTCCCTGTGACATGTAAATAAGAGAAAATAAGGAAATTTTTGGTCACTTGAGTGATCTATAAAATGCCTTTGATAAGTTTCCTTGTGAGTTGTTAGGTACTTCTAGGTCTTTTCTAGATGATGAAAAAATGAGGGTTGATATTGTATTTATACCAATCCCTTTGGAAGATATTTCACATTAAATCACTTAGACCAACCATAGGAATATTTTTCATTTATAAATTAGATGATTCTATGGCATTAGACACTTGTGTTAGAATATGAAACTTGCATCAATGCAGGATTTTTATTGGGATGACAATATATAGGTAGTGTTGTCAACTTGGAGATGCACCCTGATTTGAGGACATGCACAAAACAGCCAATCCTCTATCCAGATGAAATAATGGGATCTTCTCACAAGGGTGGGTGCCTCAATAGTGAGAAGAACCTCTAGAGAAGGTTGGTTCCTGTATGATGTATCAATGAGGATTCCTACTCTATGCTGTTGACTACCATGGAAAAGGGAGAAAGAAAACTTAAAGGGGAAATCCTACCTAAAAGTGGGTGATACACTAGGGTTATGATCCTACTCAACTTGGATCCTTGAATACTAAATGAACAAGAGAAAAGGAAGACGTTAGACATCAATTAATCACTTGTGCATAAGTATTTCAGGTAGAGGTTTGATCTAATAACTAAAACCCAAGGGAAAATGATGGAGAGAGGTCCAATACAAGACACTTTGCAGCCACCTAACATCCACTCAAAATTTTAGCAAAAGAGAATAAGAAACACTTTAACATGACCTGCGCAAGGATAATACAACTAGGTATGAACATAATTTGGGAAGGGAGAAAAACTCTACCACTTGTACAAATTGCTGAAGAAATATACACTATGCCATGCTTGAAATCTGAAAGTACACTCCTTATTGATTGAAGAGGTTACACAACTCTTAATGGTAGAGTCTAGTCTAACCAAGAGAGATTGGATTTGAACAAAACAAGGATGAAAGCCATTATATAGGAAATTACAATAGGCCTAAGATTGGCGTAGAAACTTGAAGAGAAAGATCTTCTTTTGTTAACTCAAGCTTTTCTTGGCCTTAAAATAAAATATGTTTTTTTTCTCTTTGTCCTTGCATGAATTTTCTTTGTTTGATGAAGCACACTCATCCTTGTCCTCAACCATCCACCTCTTTTTTTCATGTAAATCTTCTAGTGGATGCGGCATTTGATCAATTAGTTAACTCCAAATCTAGACTAGTCAACTCCAAATATAGACTCGAAACTCCTGTCGAAGCTGAATTTAGTCCTTCAGATGCATGAGCTGATTGGATATGAATAGGAATTTTAATAATTCATTAACAGGAGCTACGACTGATGCTTGAAAATAGCCTACTCCTTGCATGTATTCTTCTCTATTGTGGTTTTTTTTTATATATCTATTTTTGGCAGTATTCATCTCTTTCGACGGTTTATCTATTTTCTATTCTTTTGCACAATCAACTTCATTTATTTTGGATTTTTACTTCCAATGTTTACTTCCTACTGTCCAAATTTGACGGCCTGTGGGATGTCACCAGAAGCTTTACATTTCCTTTGAAAATATTCTCGAGCTTATTTCTTTTTTATTTCCCTTTGTCATCCCTTTACTCTAGCTTATTCTTATGGCTTGTTGCTTAGTTGGCTCTTTTGTCCTAACTGTCTTCACCTTTTTAAAAAACCCAGGGTCTTTATTATATGCTCAACTTGTCTTCTTCTGAATTCCTTCAAACTTTTTTTTGAAGGAATTCCTTCAGACAAATTTTTTGAAGGATTCTTTTCTCTGCATTTGAACTTTAATGTGGTTGTGGCAGCCCAAGTGTCCTCCAAGTGTTTACTTGTCCTCCAAGTGTCCTAAACTAGTCTACATGTCATCTACGTGGCCTCCAATAGGTAGTCCAAGTCAGAAGGAGGCACCCAGATTTTTTGCAAAAGCTTGTGTTTTTTTGTCTTTGACCTGCCGAGTTCCTTCAGACTTTTTGTTTGAAGGAATTCCTTCGAATAAAAGGTATGAAGGATATATCCTTGCCCTTTGCATTTTTATGTGCCTTTCGGTAGCCCAAGTGTTAGCTAGCAATTTGTAGTCCATGTGTCTTCCAAGTGGCAATCCAAGTGTCAGTCAGTCTAAGTGGCAAATCAAGTGGCAAGGTGTCCTGTCAGTCTAAGTGGCAATCCAAGTGGCAAGGTGTCCTTTAGCTATCTTTGCTGACCAAGTGATTAAACAACTTATTTGAACCCATCGTTAAACCAAATTTTGGTTCAACGGTTCAAAGATTCAAGTGGTCATTGAACCATGGCTTTGAACTTGCATTGAACCCAAATTTTGGGTAAACTGAAACATTGAACCAACATGTTGAACCAAGCCTTAAACCAAGATGTTGAACCAAATTTTGGTTCAACGGTCCAAACAAATGTTGAACTGACTGATGAACCATTTGATTGAACCAAAGAATTAACCAAAAATTGAAATTTTCTGATGATTCCAAAAAGGCTAACCTTGTGAATTCTAGACAAGAGTCCGAAGAATCTTTACTAGACCCTGCACTCTCTGAACTAGTTTTTTTATCTACCGAACGTCTATACCAAATAGCAAGAAAAAATCTAACTCATGGAGGATTTGTTAACATTCTGGCAACTCAACTGGGAAGCATGCCTACTATGCTTGAGGACCTAGGGCTTGTATAGACTTTATTCAAATTTCTTGATGGTGAATCCGATCTCGGATCAAAAAAAAATTTGCTCTGATCATTACTGTAATAACTTCCTCCTTCAAAATAAGAAGGGAAACACATGAAAGCAGAAAACTAACTAAAAGCAAATGTGCAAACAAGCATTTATTGAACAACACTGAAGTAAACTATTGTTCTTTTACAACACTTGGAGGAAAGAAAAGAATAACTAAAATAACCTAGTTAACCATGATAAGGCATGATCTACCTGGATCAAATGGAAAATTCTTGAACTTGCTCCTTTTGAGAGATGGTACAATTTGCAAGGCAAGATGTTTATTAGTCATAACCTTTGATGAGGCATTTGCCTTGTCGACCAATTGTATTAACATCTTTTCAATTGGGCTGTCAATAGCAAACCAGTCACCAACAAAGACAAACTCACCAAGTATTTCCTGATTGTTCTTGGATTGCTTGTCATCTATCACCATGTCAAGTGATACCCCATCTATGCATGCATTTTGAGTGACCACATCCTTCTTATTTACTGTTGTGAGTTTGTCTAGCTCTTTAAGGAGCTTTAAATATGCAACCTGATCTATACTGGGATCTTGAATAGGTGATTCTTTGTCAAGCTTCTCATAAACATGTTCTTCAATAGCCAACACATATGTACAAAGCTCTTCAATCTCTGGTAGAGGCTCAAGGTACAACTACCAATCATATTTTTGTTCCTCATTTTGGTCTATTTGAATTGAATCCACTGTCACGGTATCTGGATCCTTCTCAATAGGAGATACCTGTAACTCATGTATGACTTCCATTTATACCAATGCCTTTTGAAGTTCATCCACATCAAGATCAGTCTTCCCACTCTCAGTTATAACTAGATGCTTAATTACAACCTCAAGAGAAGTATCAATAGGAATTTCCTCCTTGAACACTTTTGAAGCATTCTCTACATGTTCTGCAAGAACTTGACTTGTAGCTACAACCTCTTTCTTAATACTCTAAAGAATAGGGTCTTCTTGAGGAAGGGTGATGGCAGGAGGGTGATGAAATTCACTTGTTTGAGATGGAAAATGAAGCATGGGAGATTGATATTGAATAGATTTTGAGATCTTAAGGGAAAAGGAATCATCTAGGGAGTTTTGGAGGGGGGAAAAAGAAATTCTTAAAAACCTCTGTATTCTATTCCTTCCATTTGGCCATTACCTCATCAAAGTTTGGAACCTGCTTGTCCTCCTGGACAACTTGAGTTTGAGAGATGATTGGTGAGGTAATGATGGGACTATAGGAAGGTCTAGTCTCATAAATAGCCACTTGAATAGGCTCTTGAATAGGCTTTTGATTAGGCTCTTGACTCCAACTAGGAAGCTCCTTTGGCACATACTAGGCATGGTTAAGAGTTTCATAAGAATAAGAATCACCATAGCATTTTGTAGAAAATTCATTTAACTTGATTCTCTGCCATTCCCAAGCCTCCAATTTTTTGAATGCAAGAATACATAGTCCATTTATCTCTTCTGGATCATTAGACACATTTTGAAATAGACCATTTATTTCCTCATATTGAGAGTTATAAAAAACCTTTCTTGCATATGCCAGTATTCTGAGCTCTATTTCATTCATTTTTTCTTGAAGGTGATACTGCTCATATGTAACATCATCACCGTATGGGGAAGATGAAATCTGATCCTGAGACTGATATGGATTACTAGGAAGGTAAGAGTCATGTTTTGGATAATAAAGATCATGAGAAACTTGATAAGGCTCAACATAGCTTTGATAGTAGCCTTGATAAGGATGATTAGGCTCATAGATATCATGACCAACCTGGGATGATCCCTCATTGGGTTGATAAGGAAATTTACCATAGAAATTCTCTCCATACATAGCCATCAAAATTCATTCATTATAATAAAAATAGACTTACATGAAAGCTATCCTGAACTGTTAGAAGTAACTGCTTGTGCTTGGAGTCATTAAATACTTCTTGAAGAACACTGTTGTAACTGTGATTTCATAAAAACCAATAAAAATAGGTCCCACTAGGTGTGCCAAAAACTATTGTAAACCTGGAGCTGTGACCTGATTCGAGGATATGCGTGAAATGGCTAGTCCTCTATCCAGCTAAAATAATGGGATCTTCTCATGAGGGTGGGTGCCTCAATAGTGAAAAGAACCTCCAGAGAAGGCTAGTTCCTATATGATGTATCAATGAGGATTCCTACTCTACGCTGTTGACTACCATGCAAAAGGGAGAAAGAAAACTTAAAGGGGAAATCCTACATAAAAGGGGGTTATACACCAGGGTTATGATCCTACTCAACTTGTATCTTTGAACACTGAATGAACAAGAGAGAAGGAAGACCTTAGACTTCAATTAATCACTTGTGCATAAGTATTTCATGCAGAGGTTTGATCTAATAACTAAAACCTAAGGAAAAATGATGGAGAGAAGTCCGATACAAGACACTTTGTAGCCACCTAACATCCACTTACAATTTCAGCAAAAGAGAATAAAGAACACTTTAACATTACCTGCATAAGGATAATACAACAACTAGGTATGAACAGAATTTGGGAAGGGAGAAAAACTCTACGACTTATGCAAATTGTTAAAGAAATATACACTATGCCATGCTTGAAATCTGAAAGTACACTCCTTCGTATTGATTGAAGAGGTTACACAACACTTAATGGTAGAGTCTAGTCTAACCAAGAGAGATTGGATCTAAACAAAACAAGGATGAAATCCATTATATAGGAAATTACAATAGGCCTAAGATTGGTGTAGAAACTTGAAGAGAAAGATCTTATTTTGTTAACTCAAGCTTTTCTTGGCCTTAAAATAAAATATGTTTTTTTTTTCTCTTTGTCCTTACATGAATTTTATTCATTTGATGAAGTGCACTCATCCTTGTCATCAACCATCCACCTCTTCTTTGCATGTAAATCTTCTAGTGGATGCAACATTTGATCAATTAGTTAACTCCAAATCTAGACTAGTCAACTCTAAATATAGACTCAAAACTCCTATTGAAGCTGAATTTAGTCCTTTGGATGCATGAGCTAATTAGATATGAATAGGAATTTAATAATTCGTTAATAGGAGCTACGATTGATGCTTGTAAATAGCCAACACCTTGCATGTATTCTGCTCTATTGTGGTCTTTCTGTGTATATCTATTTTTGGTAGTATTCATCTCTTTCGATGGTTTATCTATTTTCTATTCTTTTACACAGTCGGCTTCATTTATTTTGGATTTTTTTGCTATTTTTCTTCCAACGGTTACTTCCCACTGTCCATATTTGATGACCTATGGGACATCACTAAAAACTTTACGTTTCCTTCAGAAATATTCTTGGGCTTATTTCTTTGTTATTTCCCTTTGTCAACCCTTTGCTCTGACTTATTCCTGTGGCCTATTGCTTAGTTGGCTCTTTTGTCCTAATTGTCTTTACCTTTTGAAAAAACTTGGGGTCTTTGTTATATGCTCGACTTGTCTTCTTTTGAATTCCTTCAAACTTTTGTCAAAAGGAATTCCTTCGAACAAAAAGTCCAAATGATTCGTTTCTTTGCATTTGAACTTTAATGTGGCTGTGGCAGCCCAAGTGTCCTCCAATTGTCTACGTGTCCTCCAAGTGTCCTCAAATAGTCTACGTGTCATCTGCATGGCCTCCAGTAGGTAGTCCAAGTTGGAAGAAGGAGGTGCCCAGATTTTTTGTAAAAGCTTATGTTTTTTTGGTCTTCAACCTACTGAATTCCTTTAGACTTTTTGTCTGAAGGAATTCCTTCAGACAAAAAGTCTGAAGGATATATCCTTTCCCTTTGCTTTTTCATGTGCCTTTTGGTAGCCCAAGTGTTAGCTGGCAGTCTATAGTCCACGTGTCATCTAAGTGTCAGTTAGTCCAAGTGGAAAATCAAGTGGCAAGGTGTCCAGTTAGTCTAGGTGGCAATCCAAGTGGCAAGGTGTCCTCTGGCTATCTTTACCGACCAAGTGATTGAACCGCTTCTTTGAACCCACCGTTGAACCAAATTTTGGTTTAATGGTTCAAAGGTTCATGCGGTCATTGAACCATGGCTTTGAACTTGTGTTGAACCCAAATTTTGGGTGAACTAAAACATTGAACCAACATGTTGAACCAAGCCTTGAACCAAGACATTGAACCAAATTTTGGTTCAACGGTCCAAAAAAACATTGAACCGATTGATGAACCATTTGATTAAACCAAAGAATGAACCAAAAATTGAAATTTGCTAATGATTTGAAAAAGGCTAACCTTGTGAATTCTAGACAAGAGTTCAAAGAAGCTTTACTAGACCCTGCACTCTCTGAACTAGTTTTTTTATTTACCAAACATCTATACCAAATCGTAAGAAAAAATTTGACTCATGGAGGATTTGTTAACAGGTAGTTGGAAAATAGGTGTAGGTACATAACTTTTAGAGATAAAAGAGAAGTAGGTTTATAACATTTTGGGAAATATAGAAGGCTTAGGTCATCAAAATAACATTAGTTAGAATAAGAGATAAATAATTAGGCATAAAGAGATAGTGTATGTGACCCTTTTGGTAGTGGTAAAAGTATACAATATGAAGGTACATCCATGATATGTATTTAGAGAGTGTATAATATTGAGGTGCTATACAATTAAAAAATAGTGTCTACAACCACAAAAAAAAAAGTTAGGATTATACCATTTTGGGTGAGGCTTAGAAGAGTTAAAACTCATGGATCCTTAATGTGGTATTGATTGCTTGAGTTATTTGAGACATAAGGGAGGGTGGGAATGGTTTTAATAAATTTAAGTAGGATTTCATGCTTGAGATAATTAGTGAGCCTTCTTTTTAGGTGTATTAGTGTTGATTGTATTGGTTAATGTTGGAAAATATTCCTTATTATAAATTTGAGATGGTTTAAGTTGGCTCATAATGATGTATTTTTATATTTATTTACCAAAGGCCTCATCTTAAGTCTTAGTGGAGAAAATCCAAAATTTGTTTTAAAGAGGGGATTTTAAAATAGTAACAAATAGATTAAATATATTTTCATCACTCATGTTATGATCAATTATATGTGCCAAATATTTTCATCATATGATGACATCATGGGTAGACTCCTTAGATGTTTAATTACCATTAATTAATTTTTTAAGGCTATTCTTGGGAGTTTAATTATGTTAGAATTCCTTAACTAGATAATTGACTAAGTATTCTATTTCTATAATGGAATGTATAGGAAGTTGGTTGTACCTTTCTAATGCATCTCCAATAAAGGTTTTGGATAGAAGATTGATATTTTCAAAGTTTTTAGTTATAATACATTCCTTATATTGATTACCAAATTATTGAATATATGAGGTAGTCTCATCATATGTGATGGTTCAAGAAATTATTCCAATACCTATAGACACAATAAAAGGATCTAGAAGTTCATTTTAAAGCTTCATAAGTAGCTTATTTCAAGTTGGGAATTGAGGAATAATATT
>JARHVA010000919.1:187500-340000 GCA_037957365.1 Torreya grandis
GACTCTTCCCAAAGGCAAGGCCAGTTACTACACACTTATTGCAACCACATATTTGTCATCTTCTTGTAGTGGTTACTCTAACCCATCTTGTTAATGTTTTTTAAGCACTTTTTTTATTATTGTGTCATAGTATCTTCTTCAATATTTTTTTGATGTACAATGTCTCTATCTTTTTTTCTCTTTGCTTCCTTTGTTACTTTCTAATTTAGCTCCTTTTCCTCAACTTTATTTATCTATTATTGTTCCTCTACTTTATTATTTTATTTTTCCTCTACCTACTATTTTATACCATGTTATTATTCATTTTTATACTCTTTAAGTGCAATATCCTTATTTTGTTTAGCCTCGACCTATGCCTATACCTCTAGATCAGCCTGTGCCTTGGCTACACACATTTGTTATTCCTATGCTTGAGTCTACTATTTATGCAAGGCTTTAGCTTATTCTTCTTTATTCTTCCTCACAACTTCATCAAATTATTATTTGGAAAGAGTGGCATCCTTTATAGCCTTATTTATCTATAACACTACATATTCTCATTGATTATCTTCTTCTACCTTGGTCTTGATTACAAGCACAACCTCTTTATTCCTATACTCTTTGTCCATATTTTTTTGGTGCACCTCTTGTGCCTATTTTTCTACATCTATAACTTGTTGTGCCTTCATTTCTTCCTCAATATATTGTTAGTGTTGAGCTTCTACATCATGGGACTTTTATTTGGCCTCACCTTCCTTAGCTCAAAAGCATGCTTTCTTATCTTACTAGTATCAGACTTTCTCCTTTTGGCACTTATTTTCTTCTTGGCATATTCATCATTTTATTGTGTGATCTACTTCCTCCCATGAAGCCTTTTACTCTTTAGTTATAGGTTAATCTAGTATTATCTGTTTGACATTAGGGTCTTATTCTATGGGCAATGAATCACTTGAATGGATAACAGAGATAGAAATAAATGCTTTATTCCACCCCAAAGTAACCATCTTGTATTTTATTGGTGTTGAATTTAATGAAGGATAATGTTTTACTTCTTACACAATGGATGCCCTACCAAATGTGCATTCTTTGAGAGTAAGAGAAACCCCATTCTCTCATAGAGTTTTGTGTGTACCCACTAGAGTTTCCTATAGACTATCAAGTAGTGGAACTAATACATTGATGAATGTGAAAGTGGTAGAAGGCTGATCCTTAAATAATTAGATCACTTTCTACATTTGTTCAACGTCTTTGTACATGGTGTCAATAAATATGGATATCAAGCATGGTGTTATTTCCACCCAAATACTTGGAGTGACCTTATTATGAACTTAAATTGTGTACACTTCCTTCTAAAATAAAAACTACTTCTCCACCTCCTTTTCATATATGTTGGCTTTCATATCTTTAATTATTACCTAGTAGACCTTCTGCTCATTACTCCCCATCTAAGGTAGATCATAGTTACTTGTGATCTATATTACCTTGGGGTCATATGAAAAAATTGATATACTCCTCATCTTACACTTTGGTGGAGGTAATGGTTATTTTTTTATGATGATCTTGTGCTTTCCTTTCTATTATTGTAATGTTGCGGCTTCTGGTTATGGCTTTGCTAAAGTAACTACTACACCAGGTGGCATAGTTTGAATATGTGTCACACACCTAGATACATATGTTTTTTTATTAGCTATCTTGGCCTATGCCATGGACATGGTGACAAAATATGGTAAGGGTCCAAATGGTGATATAACTAGCTCATGTTTTTGAATTAGGATGCCTTTTAGAAGCAAAGTGACAATTATATATTGTCTCAGGTACTATATGGTATTTAGAAGAACTCATAGGTGTATAGAAATAAGCTCCAAACACTTCATCCACCATTTATTTAACTAACCCTCATGAGCTAGGGTATCACACTTAGTTGTCCATATCCAATTGCAAAATTATTTCATTGGCTAGTATTCATTGTCTGGGTGCACCTCTCCTTTAGGGGAATTTTATTGAGTGAAACATAGAAGAAAGATTAAAAAAATGGTACTAGAAGGTATACTTAGAACTCATGTGGCACTTAACAATACTCATAATTATCTCTTGTATAAAGTACTTAGGCTAGTTGAAATGCTCATTGTAGTGGATCATGTAATGTATAATGTCAACCACTGCTTTAGGGATTTACTTTACAAACTTGATAGTCTACTATAATCTATATGTAATGCGCTCAATAAATATGCACACTTGTTCATCTTAGATATCTTCAATTGGGATTCCTTTGGACCCCTAGGCATATGCATCTCTAATTTCCTAAAGGATAAGAGGCATTTTGGACTTATAGGTAGTAAAGAATCACCCCATGTAGACATATCGAAAGCTCTACCCATTATTTTGGTGTTGATGATAATAGTGATAACTGGGCTGATGTAAATTTTTCCCTCATTATAGTGGCTAAAAATGATTTACACAATCTCCCCCAAATCACCAAAGGTAAAAATCTAAAGAAAGTGTTCAATATCTATGTTCTAGAAATGATGTGGGGATGAAAGAGTTAGTGGTTGTGTAACATCTATTGGATCTGGTTAGAAACATATTTGTTTTATAGATTAAAGGTAATAAACTAGATCTATATAATTATATTTAGTCTACTAAAGTGTAATATTGATGTCTATTTCTTCCTTTTGGGCATATGTTAAATTTTTGATGATTTGTGAATGATCCATGGTAGCTAAATACTAAAAATTAAAAACTTTTTACTTTTTGCATTGGATAAGTTGGCTCAACTCTAGAACTTCAACTCATAAAATGGTTGCAATAATGAAATGTAGACTTGATTCAAAACCTTATGACTTTATAGATTTTGTGCCTATCAGTTTGCTCATAAATATTATAATGACTTATCCTTTTGATATCAATTTAAATGTTGATATGGAAAATATTATCTAATCTAAAAATAAAGGTGGTTAGTTATTAGCACATGCATCAAGATATACCATTATATTATTTTTTATATGTACTAGAGTACGTAGTGATGATATTGATTGGTCTTTGATTTGGTGAATATTATATCATTCAAACCTAGGCTATGGCATTAACTACATAGGATGGCCATTATATTACTGATATCTTGGTTGATGTGACTTGACCATACATTTCCTAAACTTAATTTCTTTCTTTCACTTTTGCTAACATCAACAATGATGCCCCTAAATTATTTTATGCATGGGTGTCACATGCTAGAATTGTTATCATGGTTCAAAAATTGGTTAAAGATATAATCTCACCTAAAAACACACAAACACACACACAAGAAAACATACAAAAATGGGAAATTATAATCTACTCAGTGCTACTCATCACCCACTCTTTTGGAAGAAAGATATCAATTAATGTTATTAGTGGTAGGGCTTACACCTACAACCATTCACCTGCCCTGGTAGAATGGTTCCCTATAGATCTCTCAAAATAATTTCTTTGATGTGATATTTCATGTATAATGTAAGACCCTTTGTACCTGATCTATAATTTACCGAAAAGTTCTTTGAAGTGACTATCATATAACAAAACTAATTGATATTTATAGAATTATTTATGTCATAGGTTCTTGTCATGCCATGCTTTCTAAATCTACTTATGAACTTCCTGCATCCAAGATGATCTACATTGATACTCATCAATCTAATTCAATTTGATAAACTTGTTTGTGAGAGACTCATAATCCCCTTGTCTCATAACCATTGCAATGTGTAGACTAGGTAACAAATATTTCATATGCATTACTAATTCAAGCCCATAGACAAACTAAAATGGATTAAAATCTATAACTATATTATAGTGATTTTGATAAGCCAAAATAAACATAGGAATGCGATCTTCCCAATCATCCCTCTTGGCATCATATATCTTTATCAACATCTTACCCAAAACATCATTAGAAACCTCAGCTTGTTTGTTAACTTGTAGATGGTACATAGTAGTTTTATAATGGGAATCATGATTTATTTAGTTAGAGATTTGATATTATTATTTAGGAAGTGTGTCCCTTGATCATTAATGAGCTTGATGGGGTATCCAAAACAAGTGATAATATTATCATAAAGTAATTTTGTTGCATCATTTGCCCCACAGTTGGGCATCATAACATCTTCAACCCATTTGGTAAAATAATATGTCATAGTTATAATATACTAATCTTTGTTGTGTTTACTTATGGGATTGATAGGTCCTACAAAATTGATGCCCCATTATTCAAAAGGTTATTTAGATAACAAAGGTTACAAGGGAATTTCATCATTTTTGTGTGGCATACTCATTCATTGATATACATCACAATGTTGTGCTACTTTATGTGCATTCTAATAAATATTTAGTAACCATAATCTAATCTATAATAATTTCTATATAATATATTTTCAAACAAATTGACTTTATATTCCTTGGTGTTCTTCTTGTAAAAGCTATGGATGTTCATGTTCTATAACTTCCCTACACAATACTTCATCCTTCCCCTAATGATACAAGATCCCATTTATAATAGTATATGGCAAAAATTTGGTGACAAACTACTTCTTTTCTCTTTCTTGGTAATGCACAGGGAATACCACTTGTTCTAGGAAATTGCAATCTCTTCAAAATTCTTAGGTATCATAAAAACTCAAAATAGATGGGAATCGGGAGAATCTTCTTGTAGTTATTCTATCTCTTCCCCATTCATGATGTGACTAAGATGATCTGGACCAACATTTTCTCTTCTTAGATTGACATTGATGATAAATTAAAATTCTTGAAAGAGTATCAACCATCTTTAAATTCATCCTCTGAACATAGGCTTATTGACTAGGTATCACAAGGCTTGAAGATCTATGAAAACTTCAAATGGTATCACAAGAAGATAATGTTTGAATTTATATAGTACAAACAATATATAGCTAGTGTTTCCTTTTTAGTTATAGTTTAATTACTTTTTGTGTCAAATAACTTTTAGCTTACAAAATGTATGGGGTGGTCTATCCCACCCTCTCTTGGATACATAAGCACAACACCAACTACGATACCATAACCATCAATATGAACATGAAATGGATTACTCTAATATAGAAGAATATTCATAGTGACCAATCTTTGCTTTAGTTCTATGAGATTTGATTAACACTCAAAGGTCTAAATAGAATTAATAGCTTTTCATAACAAATATTCTAATGGGGAAGAAATGGTTTCATATCCATTGATGAAATTTTGATAGTAACCTATGTGACCAATAAAAGATCAAAATTCCATTGAGTTTAATAGTCGGGGTATACTAATAATGACTAAAAATTTGGCTTAGTTCACTAAAATTGCTTCACTACACAACACATGACCTAGAAGGACACCAAAAGGTGTAAAAAATAAGCAATTTTTCAAATTTAGGGAAATAGTAGATCTCGACAACATTCTAGCATGAAATGTAGCTTAGATGAGTGATATTTAAATGAAGAGAAGACTATCCAATTACACACACACACACACACACACACACACACACACACACACACACACACACACACACACACACTTACTTCTAGGAAGTCATGAATGAAATCCTTAAAGGCAATCACCACTACTCCAATTAACACTATAGGTTCACTATTAAGTCCAAAATGTATTAACTTATATGCAAAATATACCCATTCTATGGTAAAAGTTGTTTAATCTCTACCTTCTTCTATGATGGTTATTATATGATACTTAATGAACCCATCTATTAAGGATTAAACTTCATGACCTATGATAGCTTCTAAAATTTCATTTGTGAATGGAAATGGAAATGGATAATTAACACATGCATCATTAAAAATTTAATAGTCATCACATACTTTGATCTCCCTTATTTTCTTAGGCTAAACAACCATGGGACTAACCCAATCTACCTTTTCTAAATGATAGATTATACCTACTTCATGCATTATGTCTATTTCAGCGTTCACTTTAAACTTCATGTTTAGATTCAACTTATATGGCCTTTTCTTCATGGGTCATGTGTACTCCTTTATTTGATATGAATTTCACCTAGGGAAGGATTTACTCCTATGACTTCTAAAGATTTGTGGTAAACACATCTTGATAATCCTATAAGAGTTGCATAGCTTATAAAACTTTAGATTCAATCCAATAGTCACCCATATGTGATAATTTAAGAATATAATCACTTATGATGTTTTAAACATGATTTTTAATAGGTTAATGATAAATCTTGTAGTTTTTCTTAGAAACATATTTTTATAGAATTCTTTGCCTTTCCTTATATAGAATCTGTATGTTGTGCAGCTTTTTTTCTTTAATGGGTCTTGCAACTAGATACTTTAATGGTTATACTAGACATTTAGGTTTAAACAAATTAGTTAGATCAATATCACCACCAGTATCTAAATCTTTAGTTTACTCATCTTCATCCTATATTCAGTGGGATGACTACATAATATATTGTTCTTTCATCTTGGTAGTTTTATATATTTGTAGTGTTATATATAGATCATAGGCTATGTTCTTATGTGTAGTAAACTCTATAATGGTGCTAAAATCCTCTTTTCACCCATGGCATAGGTAATGTTTGACTTTGACTAGCAAATTATGAACTAAAATATTCTCATCTTCAAACACAAAAGTCTATATGAAGTCACTCTACACCTGTGCCCACTACTTTTTCTCCTTCTTACATTATTGATGAATATACCAAGCTAATGGTAAAGGGGAAAGTGTGTAAGGAAAAATATGAATAGAGTACTTAGGTACAACACATTATTTAGTCAAACATAAACACATTTGTGGATATGTATTTCATGACACTTACCTTACTAAAATAATTGTCAATTACTTTTAAATACCTATAGTAGTTGAAATCTACTAATCATAAATTCATATGCATCATCTCAATCAAGCTAATAATTTATATGAGTTATCTGCCATGTCACTAAAACTCCATTGAAATTTTAATTCAAGGAACTAACATGCTAATTGATCATATGCACATGAATTTATAGTCACATAATGAATTGATTGATATACTTGGTCATAAAATAAAAAGTAATTTGTCTTTCATTAGCAAAGACCATTCTCATATGTCAAAGTTCATGATCACCACAAGCCTAGTTGAGTATATGCATATATGAGTCTACTTATATATGAATATATTTCCCAAAGTAAGGTACCTTCTCTAGTTAACTCTATATAATCCTATATATGATCGTCTTCTTGATAGAGAAAATTAATTTATGAGTAGGCAATTTAGTAGACATGGATGAAAAATATTTAATGACAAATTGAGGTGCCAATGGATGAGTAATTACTAGTTTAGGCTTTCATTGTCTAGAATTATTTAACTATTTAGTGATTAAAAACTATACCTAAAGTTTATTATGCTCATACAAGAAATTGTGCTTAGTTACATGCAGAGCTTTCAGATTCTCCTCAGAGTTTACCTTCATATAGCTATATTCCTATGAAACATAAGGAGGCTTTGGTTTATCCAAAATGATGTAGGGTTTTTGTTCCTTATTTATAGGAATGACTATAATATTATCTACCTGATGTACCTCTAACTAATTTTTCACAATATTGATAGTCATCTAACCATCATATTCCCATTTATTGCCAATCAAAATAGTCTAAGGATTTTTTTTGTCTTCATATCAATGACTTCAAAGTCACCTCATAGGATTAGTTATACAAATTTGATCTCAAATCTTCTAATTGGCCAATGGGTTAAAATCTTCCATAGTCTACTAAACTCAGAGTCACTAGTTTGTAACTAAGAACTAGCCATCTAAGCACCTCCCATATAGACCTAGAGATCATGTCAACCATGCTTCCAAAATCAAAGACAACATTTAAAAGTTCATATCCTAAAAATTGAATGTTGATTCATGCATTTACATCCCATGGATTCTTTGTTTTTACATACCAAATAAGTTTTTACATCTTCTATTTCCCTCATTACACATATTTCAATAGATTATGTAGTAGATTTGTAATGTTCTAAGAAATATTTTCATTGCACAATGTACTTAACAACTTTAGTAAATATGTTAGTGCAATAACAACTCCATTGTATTTCATAATGTACACAATGTAACAATACATTTGGAAATCTACTACTAAAACATCTCCTTCAATAGTGGATTGATGTTGAATATTCTTCAACATCTATGCAACTTCATATATTATCCCTTGTATTTTTTTTGTTTCACTTTCTATATTTCCTAGTCTTGAGGCATTTTGAGAGGAGGAAGTCCTCTCTTTGTATGCTAGTGTCTCATAATAGTGTTTAGAAATGCATCCTTATTAGGCTACACATTCACCATGTTAACATTCCTAAAGACCTTTTATTTGTTTTTCAAAAAAATAATAGTCTTATGTCTTATGTTGCTTATATATTATATAATATGCATAGTAAGACTATCTTTTGGGATTCAAAACACAATTATATTGTACATGGTTATACTCTCCACATAAGTAAAATTTTGAAGGATGGAACTAATAATTATTTCCTCTACCACCTTGATAACCCCCTTTGTATCCACCCCTAGATCTTCCATAGTTTGATTGATAGCCTCCTTTATAACCTCCTTATTGTTGTGTTGTATTCTAATTTTGATGTTGTTGGGTATTATCTTCAATCCTATGTTATTTTTTCATAATTGGCAGAGTCCAACTAGTTTTCTACTACTAAGTCATTATTATATTCAAAGGTGATGACTAATGGTATTATGATGATGATGATGGTGTCCAACTCAAAGGAGGAGTCCATCTAACCTGACCTTGAGGTTGGTACTGAGGCAAATTAGGAATCCATTATTGTCTTATTTGGTTTAAACAACACTTATAGACCTCTAGGCCTAGAATCATCTACTTTGTTGAGGAATCTTGTTGTGTAATGATGGTGAATGAATTTTTTGTAATATTTTATTTGAGATCCTGTAAAGCACCAAAATTATTTTCATGATGATTGTGTGATTTACAAAAAATTGAATAAAAAGTCTATCAGTTTTTACATACTATTTTAGGAGATGGCAATGCATTATTGGCCCCACTATTCTATAGATTTCACAGAACTCTATCTTAATCTTATGTCAATTTCTCTTGTGATGTCCTTCTTTCCTAAACTCCATGCACCATAGACTTATCTTAGGATTATATGATTCATGATATTTTTCCATCCTCTTTATAAAATATTACAATGTATTTTCAATCTTATAAACCATTATGAGATCTTCCCCATAATCTTCAATTTTTCCAACTTGAATAGTAGCAACTCTAGCATATAACTTAATAGCAAATTGAGTCTCAATTATAGCAAACCTGATCCTCAAGTTTAGTATTTTGACAAACTAGATAGATTTATATTTATCTTCTAAGGAAAACTCCACCTTATTCAAACATCTAAATTCCTACAATCATAATCATAGAGTGATTCTCCTTTCTTCTGCCTAATCTCCTTTAGGTCTTGAATAGTCTGACTTGTACATTTATTTATTTTAATTTTTTTGATAAGCCACTCCTTAACATGTTTTAGATTTACTTTACTAATATATATACATATATATATATATATATGGTATATAAATTCAATTTATCTTATATTCAATTCCCCATTTACTTTTCATTTCTTTATAGCCTCATTGGTTATACCCTTAGCTTGCCATTTCATCTCACATGTTAGTAATTACTACTTAGGGTCTACAGACCCATCATATAGCACCAGGTTTATAGATTTTCATAAATTACCCATATTATAAATTAGTTTTAAGGGGATATATTCCACAAATATTATAGTGAGTATTTTCATTCTATGTAATCTTGTTTGTGCACTAGGAATATTTACCTATACATTGGGAGAGTTTGTTTGTGGACTCTACTTTTCTATATTTTCTAATTTTCTCTACTTAGTTTCAATGAACCCTATGGCCTCAAAAAAATTATGATTAATGTTGTTTTAATTTAAATACCCCATTGATTTACTTTCTCTAAAAATGGACCTTCCCAATTACTATCTTCATGTCCTTTTGGTTGAAAACTTTTAATAGAATATAACAAATTGGGCTACGGGGATGTGTACTCTTGTAGTGAATGATTCTTTATTGTGACTTCTCTCTCCATGATTTAAATTGCGATTACTCTATGAATTTATCCTAATTATTTTATTAATAGTCCATTTCCTACTTTTGGTAATATCCATTCTTATAGCTACACACTAAATCTATCAACTAACTGATCTACTTTTACACTACTCATCTTCATTTTCAAACATCTATTCTTCCTCTCACTCTTCATCACTTCTTTCTTTTTGTCAAAATTTATCTTTTTCTTTCATCTTATCTTTATTTGATCTTCATTATTCATATTTTTATTCTAATTCATCACTTCTTCCTACTAATTTTTTAACTTTTTTAGTACTACTCTTAAGTCTACTTATAACTACCTAGGTATTTTTTTGTTTACTCCATCTATTTTATTGTCATAGCTCATGTTATAAATCTAGACAATTATTCTAAATTTTCTTCCCTTGTGTCTCCATTTTGGATTCAATAATAATCCTTATATTTTTATGTAATCATTATTCACTATCAAGTTCACACACACCCCCATACACCCAAAGAAACTACTCCATAAGAGTAGACACCATGGCCTTGTCCACAATCAACATCTTCACTAGGATAGGTAGTCATTGAAAAAAAATTCCTCAAATTATTTTGATGAACAAGTCCTTTGTAGCTTTAAAACCTATGTATCCTCACACTCCAAACTAGGTTATATATTTATCTATTATAGTAGTAACCCAATGATCTATTGATCTTATCTAGTCTGTTTCTAATCTCTACAACCTGTATATCATTTCTTCAATCTAGATTATAGTTTATTATATCCTTAGTTTAAAGTAATAATATTCCAACCATGCTAACCAATCAACTAGAAATTTAGGCAAATCACACTAGAATATTTCCAAAATTTATCCATAAATATTCTCTCGAATGAATTCCTGAACTTTAAGACTAGTCCTTCTTGATTATTCTTCAACAAAATTACATATCCATTGGTCGATCCATATCTCAATATCTCTCTACCCTTGTAAGAATATTAGATTAATTTTCTCCAAAAAGAGTTTCCATGCTCACCTCACCACTATTATTAGAGGTTACTAAATCATTAAAACATGCTAAGGATGAGGATAATTGGTAGATACTTCATGTGAGTAGAATTTTTTATCATAAAAAATAGGAAATTGGATGAAAAAAATGTAAGATGCATTAATTATTATATGTTATTGAGTAATATAAGAATAACTAGTATTATATAAATTGAAATAATGCATTCAAAATAGTTTAGATAGAAATTAACCATGGCATTACACATGAGAACACATATAAAGAACATAATAATAAATCATACAAGTAACCACAACCAAATAATCTCTAATGATCTCTTCTAAAAGTAGAACCCTCTTTTTCTTACAAACAAAAACATATATAGACATTTCCAATCTATGATTGTTCATCTTCTTCTTGTACTTGGTGGAAAAATTAGAGTCTCTTCATATTATAGCTTATTACAAATCATGAAAATAAGAAAAAAAAGGATATATAATGATTAAATGAGTGTATAATGCACAAATATCAGACAAATTTCCTACGCAGCTTTACAATCCACATTCTTCTACCAATAATACCCATATACATGTACATTTACACACACACACACACACACACACACACACACACACACACACACACACACACACACACACACACACACACACACACACACACACACACACACACACACACACACACACACACACACACACACACACACACACACACACACACACACACACACACACACACACACACACACACACACACACACACACACACACACACACACAAACACCCTGTGTGTGTGTGTGTGTGTGTGTGTGTGTGTGTGTGTGTGTGTGTGTGTGTGTGTGTGTGTGTGTGTGTGTGTGTGTGTGTGTGTGTGTGTGTGTGTGTGTGTGTGTGTGTGTGTGTGTGTGTGTGTGTGTGTGTGTGTGTGTGTGTGTGTGTGTGTGTGTGTGTGTGTGTGTGTGTGTGTGTGTGTGTGTATTTAATTTTAGGATGTTTGAGAGTGGTTTTAGATCTATAAGATTTATAATGTAAGTTATAAGTTTTGGATGATCTTACTAGATTTCAAACTTAGTCATATTTTAATGTTTTTGGATTTTAGGGAGACATAGTAGGAGGTATGAATATTATATAAAGGAACAAATATCTCATAAATTACCATGAGCCAATCTTGACCCATTCCTAGTGCACTTTTTAAGGTATAAACATATGGAGATTGATACACTAGTAAGCTCCTATAATAAAAACTATCAATAAATGATCAAGATGAAAATATAAAGTGTATACACACATAAGTAACCATGAATTATATTATAAATGAATAAAACCTTGTAGTAAAGAGTTTAATGACATGAATATAGCACCACAGAAAGCAGAGTCACATGATATGTTTCAAGACACCTAAAAACTCAATAATTTAGAATTATAAATATTATAAACAGGCTCAGTAGAAAATCTTAGATTAATCCAATCATAAGAATAAAAAATTTTACACAAAACAAGGACCCAAAATAAGGGACATAAAATTATTTCAAAAAAATATCATGGGCCACAATCAAGGGACACAAAGATGTTGAAAAAAATAAGACCAAGGGCCATATACAAGGGTCATGAATATGTCATAACAAACAAAGATAAGAGGCCACACTAAATAGATAAAAAAATGTTGTAATAAATAAGTGAAATGACCACACACAATAGACAAATAATGAATATCCTATCATGAAATATTAAAAACAAAAATTAAACATAAAATAAGTGAAAAATGGTCTATATTAACCATGTATATCAATGCCACAACATAGTAAAGTAGCATATCCATGTAGCATTATGTAAGATATAAGTTACTAGTATGTCATGTGTAAGGAGTCTATGTATCTAAACATAGTAAACTATAATAGAAATAAACAACCCATTATAATGTGACAATGGAATAAGATTCCCCTAGTATCAACATGCCCATTGGGTACATGAGAGTCTAACATTTTTATACTCATATTTGATATGTATGTCCTATATTACACTCATAAACTATGAAATGCATCTATGTATTGAAATTAATATTATATCTACAAAATGTATGAAAAATAACATATGTAAATAATGTAATCTACTAATCATGTCATTTTTAGGTCACCATTTTTGGATTTTTTGGAATAATGGAATGTTTTTTTTATTTTTGAAATTATTTGTCTTTATATTATTTTTTAAATTATACTAAAATTTTAAAAGGTGTTAATCAATTATCCCATCAATGGGATAGTCATGTTAAGTTCCTCTATCATGTGGTATAGGGGTCATCTATAATGAGTGAAAGGTACTAGATGTTGGTGTATTAAAATATAAATGGTGGGTGTTGTAATGTAATTATCATCATCACATGTATGTTGATGTGTATGATGAGTAAGTATATAATGATTAGGACTTAATGGGGTCCATTATATATTAGGAGGATGTATCAGTGCTTTTGTTAATTATGGAATGCACTAATAGTTTTAGTTTAATATTTAATATAATAGATTATAGCCTCTATAAGCCTTGAATAACTCTTTGATGTGTATAATATTATATTATTAGATTCCTAAGAGAGTCACCTACTCTCTTATGAGTTTAGCATTAAAAATATCCTACATAAGTGGAAAAAAAACTCCATACAATGCTCCTGAATATGTGCAATAACCAATTATGGTGGTGGTGGGGCATGGGGTGGAGGAAAAAATACCACTTTCATATTTAATGTCTAAAATTGTAATACCTTATTGTAATGTATATATTTTATACATTAATAGATTGTATATGGTACCCCATAGATCATTTTTTATCTAATGGCATCTTATCAACATGTCAAAGACCCTTGTGCATGGTAAGAATATAAATAGAGTATCAACAATAGTAGAGTCAACATAACGAGGTATCACAATGTGACAAATATTCCTCTGTTTCCTTCCATAAAATCCATTAAATACTCATGTAATACCCTTTAAATATTATTTTTTGTATTTGAAGGTGTTGAGAAGTGTCATTGTCACACATTCTCACTTGATCCATTATCAACCATGACATTGTGTATAGGTTACTAATTGATGTAAACTCATATTAATAGTTCATGGAGATCCAAATCATCATAAAAAAAATCATATAATAAAATTTAATCATAGGATGATGTGTAAGATGTTTTTAAGTGTATCAATAATCTTGTCTATTAGGTGATAATATGTCACAGGTGGAGCATGTGTATTGTATGCATTGTGTATTTCAAAATTATCCTTGCTCTATATTTCCTCATGTTTTTGGAAATGGAACATTTATGTTTTCAATTTATAATTTCCATTAAATAGTGCTCTAGGCTACTCTATAGGTGATTTTAAATACATATTATTTTCATTAATAAGATCTGGTGTCTTATGCCTTATATTTAATCATTTATTTGTATAATGTATAGAAGTTCTATGATAATCACAATATGAATTACTATCATAATTATTAGATGTAGATTTTCTTGCATCAAATTATTATGGTTGAGGAAGAGACATGAAATTGTACTAAAATAAATTCTATAACAATACGTGAGTAAGTGATGGTAATCATGAGAAGTGCCTCTTATATGGAATGGATAATTGAAGCCAACATGTAGGATGTCATACTACATTAACTATTTTCATTATCTCATTTTTTGTCATTGTATTTAGCCTTGTATCTTGTCTTACATTGAAATTTACTTTTTAAAGTAGTTGGAGTATTAAATGCATACTTAAGTTTGTTTAAATATTTTAATTTGATTTCACTTTCCCACTGTGTGATAGATCTCATCAAAAAAATTGAATTTATTCAATATGATTGACACATGTAGTGTAGTATCCAAAAATTTCTTGAATATGTATTGTAATTCATTATTTTAGATAGCATATTTCATTTTAGCTAACATGGTCTTATGCCATAGTACATAATCACTAATTAGATCATTAGACCCTTTCTTGAGTTTATAAATTTGTGAAAAAGATAGTTTTTCATCAATGTTGATGGAAAAATACACTATAAACTAATCTACAAAAGAGTTTATTTCTCTAATGGATTAGAGAGGGATGTCATAGAACTATGTTAAAATATTTGAGACTTGTTGGGAAAAATTTGGTCAATAATTTATCATTATATATGTAATCCAAGCATGCTTCATGTAAGGATAGAAGGTGTTTCTCAAGATCACATTTACCATTATATATTAGAAGCTTAGGAGTTACAAATCATATAAGTAAGGTATAAGTAACATTTTAGGGGGATAACAGGTTTGAAATAAGGAATACAAATCCATTGAATGACTATCTTTAGATGTACCTTACTTTAACTAGAATACCTTGGCCTACATATCTAAAATAGTTTTTTAGAGAGAACATGAAATAGTTAAGGTTGATGACATAATATACATAGACATCATAAGATGGGAATATGTCATCTAAGTAGGAATTAGCATGGAAACCTTTGGGAATCCTTATGTTTCCCCCACACCTTGCGTAGACATCACATGAGTGACCAAAGATGTAGATGTATTATAAGTTTTAATTCTTGTAGTATGGTTGGTAGTTTTAAAGGGTTAGTTTATATCATATAAGGTTTCATATTATTACCTAGATGTATTAGCTTGAGCCAATTTTTTTTGTTAATCTCTTACCACATATAAAATTTATTTAATCATTTAAAAATTTATGTGCATATATCTTGTTAAATATCTTTCATTAACCTCATAAAATCTATTCACGTCATGAGTATTTATATATTCAATGTTCATGATAATTGTATCAATGGGATGTGTATTAGTAACAAGGAGTAATGCACATTATATGTCCCAAGAATATGGATTAAATAAGGATAAATATTATTTGTTATTATTTTAACCTTATTAAAGTGTAAATATTTTATCCATTTGATTAAATAATTGTTATATATTTTATGTACCAAAGGAAAGTAAAATTTAATGATTAAAATCATGGATTTAATTTAAAAAAAAACGTTTATCCATTGTATCCATGTGTAATTTATAATATGAATTAAAATTAGAAATCAAGGTCTAAAAATGGAAGCCTATGGTAGAAGTCTAAAAACTCCATAAGGATGAAACCCTTAATGAGACTTAGGGTTTGACATGATTTAATAAATATTTGACTTCAACAATTTATTTTACCCTAATTTTGATTATGTAACCCTAGTTAAGATATAAACTTGAATGTAATCTAGATTATACAATATGAAAATTAAGCATAAATTTGAATATATAATATTAAAATTGATTTGACAAATGTCATGTGAAAAATATAAGTATTAAAGAGATAAAAATACTTACACTTTATAATTTATGACTTCTTATGAGGAATTATAATAGTCTAAAGAGGTTGGAAGCATGATTGAGAGTCACTAAAATTTAGAACTAATTATCTAGGCGTACAAGGTTACTAATGTCATCTTAGGGAAAAATCATGGATGTTACTAAATGAGGTGGATAATACTATCTTGGGATAATTTGTCTCTATGACTATACAATCAATGGTACCTACTTTTGATACCTCTATGTGTGTGATATTTACACTTGACTATGTGCACAATTCTATAAATCAATATCCTTATGATATAAACCCTAGGTTTGATTATGAAGTGTAATAAATTATTAAATATTTAGAAGTGTAATGGATTGAGATAACCCAAATAACATCATTAATGTTTTACCACTACTTATATATCCAATAAGTTGATGACGGAAGTGAAGCCACACCTAGTTATTCCTCTTATTGTGAATGACAAATTGTGTTCCTCTCTTATATGATAACACCTAGAATCAAACTTTTGATACTTGAAAATATTTACTCTTGACTTGTCTTGGTGTGATTTAGACTTTAATGATGAATAATCCTAGTGTCTGATTTAAAATTTTAGGAGGAATAGGACATATTTTTTCAATGTGTAGTATGTATATATGTTTGATAGATAAATTACAAGAATGTACTAAGTGTGAATTTTATTTATATTTATATGAGTCCATTTTAGTAATTTATCATGTCTTACACATTAATAAAATGGGCCAACCCATAGTAATGATTTGTCTTTATAAAATAACCATTTTGGGGTGAGGGTTAATAATTTCACCCTTAGGTTAGTTTTGTTGATAAAACTATATGAGCTTGAAGTTAGTGTCTAAGAGACATGGATGTGGATATAAAGATCTAGATATGTTTGAGTAATATATTTAACTACTTTGTCATAGATTGAGAGGTTCCTATATGTGATTGAAAATAAAACAAGAGTGTTGGACTCATTAAAAACATATGTATGTTAGAAAATGGTGAATAGCAGGCATATATGTGTGAAAAATTCATGTATGGTGAAGGCAAGTCAAAAATGACATTATCAGGGGTTTAATACCATATTTTAGTATCTACATATTCTAATTCATATCCTTCTTTGATTATTCACCCATTGTCCTTCCTATAGGTGATTGAAAATAAAATAAGAGTATTGGACTCATAAAAACATGTGTATGTGAGAAAATGGTGAATAAGAGGCATATATGTGTGCAAAATTCATGTATGGTGAAGCTAGGTCAAAAGTGACATTATCAAGTGTCTGATACCATATTTTAGTATCTTCATCTTTTACTTCACATCCTTCTTTGCTTAGTCACCCATTGGCCATTACGTAGGAAAAATCTATCCACTTCTACCAACAACATCTCTTTCTCTTACTCTAGTCCATCATTGGAATAAGTGACCTCACAACACTTGTCCTCTTTATCTTGACCCTTTATACACCAATTCATCCATTATTTATACATGCCTCTATTTAGTGTAAATGAACTCCAACACTTCCACAATCATTCACATCTATTTTTTAAGAAAATAAAATATCATACTCCATCCTCTTTGTCTTAAACCCTTTCCCTACTTATCTTTTAAGAAACATTATTCACAACACTTATGGGAATCACAAATATTACCCATATTCTCCACCATTAACTATAAAATACTCCTCATGACATCTTATTATGTTTCTCTCATCTCAGACTCAAATAACTCAAATACCTTTTTTGAAACAACATCCACTTCCTTTGCTTCAATTGTTGTGTTGACTTAAAAAATTTAATCCACTTTTTCAATCTCCACCTTCATTCAATTACAAACTCAAACCACTATATACATCCAAGAACTCAAACATATACTCTATCACCTTCATCTCTTCTATAAGTAAGATATGGTCTACCTATATTGGAATGCAATCTTAAGCCTGTGCATAAGGCTGTACACTCATATATCCATTTATTTCACACTATCTTTTATAAGACCATCAAATAAATAAAATAATTAAAATAATAAATGTGATTTGAATAAAAATTATAACATTTTAAAACATACTCTAGACCATCATAATAACAAAATAATTCACTATATTTTATTATTAACTAACTTATCATGTTTTTGGTTAATGTGACATTACACATGAGCCTAGATGCTCCTACATCAATTATGATTTTGATTAGTTTTATGCTCTTAAATTTGTATCCATTGAATGTTTCACAACCCTCATGGATGATTTATTAGCAATCTTTAAAATCAATATTAACATGAAATTCATATTTTATACATTATCTCAAGTTAGGTAAATAAAGATGAAAATATTAGTCAATATGTGGTTAATTTCAAAACAATGTTTATAGAAATATGAGCCACTGGGTAGTGAAATCCAAAGTATAATTGTTAATAGTTTGCTTAAAATTATTAAAGATAAATATGTTTTAAATTCTTACAATTTTTTTGATGAGATTAACAATGTTGTTAAGTAATTTGAAATTGACCTTTTTATTCAAATGTTTTAAATTATAGTCTCAATGTTCCTTATTTAAAAATTCAAAACAAATCCATCTTAAAGAAATGGAAGAGAAAGTTAAGCTAAGCAGGCAAAATTTAATATAAGATAAAGATATACACAAGGAATATGTAAACATGAAAATGACTCTTGAAGATATACATAAGAGTTAAATAGATGAAAAAATGAATTAGAGATAATTTCAAGTGGTAGAATAGTTTTTTTAGGGTTAAAAAAAACAAAAGTTTGATCAAGTTTGTTTTTTTCCAAAATATCACCTAGATATGTGGGTTCCATTGATATTTTATATTTTATTAACCTATTTCCTTATATACTTATACTTCCCGTGATCTCATTTTGTTACATACTGCATTCTATGTTTCATTATTGAATAGATATAATGTTTATTTTACCCATATGTTTGATTGGAAATCTTTGTATGGTATCTAAGAGTATTTCTGGGAGATTTGTTGATGGTTCTTGAGACATGTAAGATTTGATTTTAGAATAAATAATTTTACTATTTTAAGGTCAATTAGGATAAATATATTGAGTATAGTGATATAATTGAGTTCTAAGATAAAGTTTATAATCTTTTTCCTCATATTATTTTATGTTATATTTTATTACATCACAATGGATGATGACTCTTGCAAGAGGGGATGTCACATCATGTTTCCATATTTCAATGGAAAATAATTAATAAATATTTTTTGGTTTGATAATTGAAGTTTTAAGGGTCACTAATACATAATAAGGATAGATCCAAATAATAACTCATTTACCTTGGATGAAAATATATGAGGGAATGATATTACTAAAATATGGATAAATTAGTCCAAATCCTCCAATGGGAGAACAAACATCCCCAAGGAGTACACAAACACAAAGGATCTAGATTCCAAAGTCATCCAACATGATAAAATCCATAACCAAGCATAAGGGCAGTAAGGACCAAAAAACCAACAAACTAGTTAACTAGATCCACTACACCAATAACAACCAAGGATGAAGCCTTAGAATGAAACCCAACAAAAACCATCAGATAAAATAAGCATTAAAAACATGAAAATACATAATGATTTAGGGAGACATTCCAAACCTACAATGATCCACTAGAACTAAATAAAGGATAGAAATAATTCTATCCATATCCCATACAAAACTAGAAAAACCACCCACTACGATAAAGATAAAAAAAATTATGTGATACCATAGAAAATTATGGAAAAGACATACATAATAGCTACATTGTATGGTCTAAACTATCTAGTATAAAAGTTTAAGTCAAGACAAAAAAAAACACCAAATGCACTAAACTCATCATATATAAACCAAGGCCTAAATAAATCTAAAAAAACACCAAAATAGAAAACATGAATTAGCATGCACCAAATAATAAAAGGAATAAATATTGGTTAGTTTGTTAAGGGGGAAAAAAACCCCTAAAGATAAGAAAAACATAAACAATAAGGTAAAAAATATATAGTGGTTTCCATTTAACCCCACATAACAAGCAAAACAAATGAAGTAATTTCCTTTAAAAACCTAAAATAAATTATTATAAGCTCAATTTTCTAAAGATAACCCATAAACCTACCAACCTACTAACTATAAAGAGACCACAAAGAGAGCCACTTCATGAAAATACAAGATGTAACCACCAAAATAACTCCACCAGAATGAGAAAACCAAGCCAAAACTTTTAGTATTATAAGAAACAAAATAATCAACATAAAATGGAATCCATAACCTAAACAATCCAAATGGACCATAAGTGACCACCACCGAGCTCCCACACTAAAAAAACACCCACATAACCATCAATGGATCTCAAAACTAATGATTCAATAGGAATAAAAGATGGCGTGGGACAAGGGAAGATGTCCACCACCAAGCATTCTAAGCATAATAAACTAGAAGGTCCATCCTAACCATCATACTCCTTTTGAGCCTCAATCACTATCACAACCTCAACCTCCTTTAAGAAAGACTTAAGCAAGTTTAAACAAACAAAAATAATAGGATTAGGAGGAGAAAGAGGAATCATAGTACTAGAGTGCATCCCTTAAATAAGAGGAATATTCTCTAGCCCTAACTCTCTAGCCACACACACTCTATGCCAAGGAGCCACATAAAACTTAATATTATTAGTTTTGATCATTTCCAAGGCCACATTCCTTATAAGATCTAAAAATGAACTAGGTCATCATTCAAGCTCCACTTTAACTCCTTTCAAAACCCTAATATCTTCCAACATATCTTCCATAGAATCCTCTAACTCCTACTCCAACTCCTCTTTGGGTTACTCATCAATGAGCTTGCCCTCAAGAACCTTTCCCTAGGACAACTCCCCCTCCCACACATCATACTAAGTGTATACTTTGTGATCTACCCACTTCTCCTCCATTGATTGATATATCAATTTAAAAAGTGTTAGGTAACATGTTTTCTTAGATAGATCTATAACTAAAGACATTTTTATAACTAGAATGCCCAAGCCAATGGTGAATAGTATTCCTAGATTTGGACTGTGGACTTGTTTTGTTACATTAAACATAGGTGTCAAGCCACATGTCAACCCATATTACATTGAACACTGAGATAGTAGTCCATTACATCATATAATTTTCATAAATAACCCTATATATCTTAGTGTGGGAATGATGATAGAGAATGGTCATCCCACGAATGGACCTTGAGAACTACTTATAACAATTAGCTCACTCACCACCAGGATATCATTACAAGTTCAAAATGTTGGGTAAAATGATTTTTCAAATGGATCTATAACTATAAACATTTTTATAACTAGAATGCCCAAACTAGTGGTGAATAATATATATTCCTATCCATAGAATGTGGACTTACCTCATCGTATTGAACATAGGTTTCAAGCCACATGTTGAACCCTATCATATTTAACATTGAACTAGTATTCCATTGCATCAGATACTTTTCATGAATAACCCACTATAACTTAGTGTGTAAATGTTTCTATAAAATGGTCATCCCAAAAATGGATCTTGAGACCTCCCACTTTTAACACACATCTTAATCACTACTAGGATATCATCATTGAGTTCAATAAAATGTTGGGTAATAGGATTTTTTAAATGGGACCAAAACCACAAACATTTTTATAATTACAATTATCAAATTATTAGTGAATAGTATTCCTATCAATGGATTATAGACTTGCCTCATCACATTTAACATAGGTTTCAATCCACATGGCAATCCCCATTGCATTAAGCATCTAATTATTAGTCTATTGCATTAGATAATTTTCATGAATAACTTGTCATATCTTAGTGTGGGAATGATTCTAAAGAATGGTCATCTGAATAATGGACCCTAAGACCTCCACTTATAACACTTAGCACACTCACTGCTTAGCTATCATTAAGAGGTTATTAATCAATAATTATTAAACTTTATTTTATGGATATTTTATAGATAATAATTTATTATGTAACTATATTTTTTATCAAATTTACAATTTTATTGCATATTGCATTCCTCTCAAAATGTTATGGAATTTCAAAAAAATGGCATGTCAATCTAAGTTCATATACAAAATTTATGGACTCCAGAAGTTAGTGCATTTGGTTTGGTTGAAAAAATATCGCATTTGGTTTGATTGAAAAAATATACTAGTAGTTTTACATGGTCAAGTGGTGGTTTTATATACACTTGGATATTTTTTAAAGTTAGGTAGTGGTTTCATAACTAACCTATTTGTTTTATAATTAATTGGTAGTTTATCCCTATGTAAAGTATTATTTTCAAAAGTAGACAAAGAATAATTTGAGTAATGGTTGAAGATGATTTATATTCATCTTATAAATATTCTTGGATTATTATTTGATCTCACTTTATTTTTAAAATTGTTTGTGTGTGTGTGTGTGGAGAGGGTTTTTATAAGCAAGATAACGTTCCTATAAAAACTTCTTGATTGTATATGGTCTTTCAAGTTGGAATATAAAAAGGAGAGAGTAAGTGAGTAAGTTTAAAATCATGTACTAGTGTTTGAACATATCATAATGTGAAGTATGTTCGTTAATATAGTGGTAAGGTTGTAACTTAAACAATTGTTAATTACATAGTACAAGGGGATAAAAACTACCTCACCAAATGGAGGTTTTCCAACATTGGGTTTTGTATGCAATGATAAATGCAACATATCTACAAATCAATCCTTTCATGGAGAAGATAGATTCTACTTACACTTCTGATTGGAGATACATTAGATAATTGGGTTCATGACCAATACGGATTTTCTATACCTAATGAAGGGATCTATTACCATAAATAATATCACTAGGGAGGGTTTCAAAGCCTCCAGTCAAGTCAAACTACATAGTAACCCTAACTAGGTCCTATGTTTTCATATTCACTAAATTAATAACAAGTAAAATTCTAATCTAGCACTCACAAATCCTATGGTATAAAGTGTGGGTTATTAAAAATCAAAGTAAACATGTATGAGAGAATCCTATTTAAGCTATGTATAGGTAAAACCCTAATGTACGAAGAGAGAGAGAGAGAGAGAGAGAGAGAGAGAGAGAGAGAGAGAGAGAGAGAGAGAGAGAGAGAGAGAGAGAGAGAGAGAGAGAGAGAGAGAGAGAGAGAGAGAGAGAGAGAGAGAGAGAGAGAGAGAGAGATTATTCAAAATAAACAACTTATGCTACTTCTATCTACTAAAGAGAGTAGCAAAGTTAGAGATACTTACTTAGAAGATGTACCCATCAAGACTTAATCACTCCTTTGGCCAAAGGTGCTTCAAATTTGGTTATTAATATTTTTAAGGATTACTAAGAAATGCCAAAGCATCCAAGACTTATCCATAATAATAGATTATTCTCCAACTAGAAACCCTAAGCTAAGACTCCTCACGTAAAATGGTGGAAGAGAAGATTATAAAGAAGTGCAAATGAATAATAAATATTGATGTCTCTTTAATAATGTCAAAATGGATGTGTTTATATCTAATGGTTTAACCCTAAAACATTCCAAAATGTTTAGCCAACAAGGTCAACCTAGTTGATCTACTATCATAATTGATAAAAACTCACTAGGTCATGGACTAGGTCAGCTAGGGGCCAACCTACACCCTTAATAAGTTATGTCAATAATAATACAAGGTAGACATAATTGACATAGTCATGTAAACTATCAAAAAGGGGTTTAAGTTTAGGAAATAACAAATGAAGGTGGTAAATTACTAGAGGAATGTGTGAAAGAGGAAGCCAAGATTAGGGGAATGATTTTAGGAGCTGGTTAGATTGATAACAAGTGGTAATAAGGTACAACAATCTTGTGAAGTGTTGAGTGAATATTTTTTTGACTAGCTAACTGGCATTCAAAATAGTTCTTATCACCACAGCATAGGGAGATTGGTCATCTAGATGTGTAGGTTTACTTCATCACAAGGGGACAAATCTTTCCTCTCATCAAGGGGAGGTTCCCTATTAAATATGTGGAGCTATATATAATATAAATAAGCAAAAATTAAGACACAAGGGTGGGAAAAACCATCCATCTCTCTTCTTTCAGAGATGATCCACACAGATAAAGGAGAAAATCTGGGCTATAAATGTTGAAGGCACTTCTCTTCTTTCAGAAGTGTCCTTATAGGAAACAATAGGAGTTTCTTTTAGGTAGTGAAATAACCAGTGATCAAAAGAACGTAGGAATGGTAGGATGAAATAGAGCTCAAAGTCTCCACCTCAACTACCCAAAGGGTATATCACAAAGGATAATGGGTGCACAAAGTCACCCCAGAATCCTCAACACAAAAAGGAAAGGAAAACACATACTGAAATCAATGTTAAAAGTAGAAAGTCTTCTCATAGTTGGTTTCAGGACACTTCTTTGTTACCTTCACTAATTATACACACCAAATTAAATGAATAAGGATACCTTCAGATGACACAATTCAGAACAGCACAAAGTCTATGAAAAACCTACTTTCTCACTCAGATAACAATGGAAATGAAATTACAACTTGAGCTCAAAGTTTTAGTCTTCTTCTTTCAAAATGGGTAGAGTTTCATTCTTGTAAAAAATGAGAAATCTCCTTTAAAAATGAGAGAATTAACAAAATTATAGCCACTATGCAAGGATTGGTGCCTTTTTCCATGGGATGACCCATGTTGCAGTCAATGTCTTCAATGCATCTCCAATTTGGTCTGGAGAGACCATGATGAGAACAGTGTACTGCCATAACTATGGCATGTCCTTTCATCTAATATGTCTCTTCCTTCATATGGACTATCTGGTCCTTTGCATATTTTTCTTTACTTCATGGAAGAAAATAGGTTGCATCCTTGGTTTGGTGCGCTCAGAAGTCTACTCAATCCACTATTTCACCTACTAGGAATAACTCTTTTGAAGATATTTCTGGTCCTTTGGTCTCGCTCCTCTCTTCACTACTTAAGCACTTCTTTTCTCTTTATATCCCTTCTTTCCTATGTCTTTGTGGGGGCCTTTCTATGTATTTCACAAGTGGAAAGTTAGATTGTTATGAAACACATTAGAAACTTACATAAAATGGGGTCCACAACACATTTTGCCCGAGCAACTTCAAAAGGGGAACACGGATGCAAACACTTGTCACATTCTGCTGAGTCATAACAAGACATGTGATGTATTCCACTTAACTTATAGAAGATTTAGAAACCTTTGGGGGTCTTATAGAAGATGACACATGGTGGCTTCCGCTCTACTTTGTCTTTTTCCATCGAGCATTTTTCCATCAGGCAAAAAGCCTAAAAGAATTCCTTTAGACAAAAAGTCTAAAGGAAATCTTCTATGACTTAGCCATTTATTCTTCTTTATTTCTTTAGACTTTTCTCCAGGTGAATTCCTTCAGATAAAAAGTTTGAAGGAACTTTGCCTTAAGATTTTTCTTAGAAAATCTTCCCAAGAGAATTCTTTCGGCCCCTTGGACTATTTCCATCAGACAAAAAGTCTGAAAGAATTGTTCATTTTGGGCCTTTGAACAAATTAAAAGGAATTCTATCTTTTCTTTGACCTTCAAACCAATGTTTCCTACCCTCCACAAAGGCACTTGTCTTTTTCACTTTGGGGCAGCCCCTTGAACCTTTAGATTGAACCAAATTTGGTTCAATAGTTTAACGGTTCATTCTTCATTCTTTGGCAAAGTCCTTTGTTCCTTTGCACCAATCGTGTTGAACCAACTTGGTCATTGAACCGATTGAACCTTTGAACCAAAGTGTTTCAAAGTTCAATGGTTCAAGCCTAAGTCCTTTATCATTTTCTGATTGAAATCCTTTTGATTAAACCAAGGCACTGAACCAATCCTGGAAATGACTAAGTGTTAGAAGCTTGTTCTTTTGACTGAACTTGCCTACAGAAGCTTTTTTAACATGTTGAACCTGTGAATTCCCTTTACAAAAAAAGCTTAAAAATGAGGAATTTGAAAGCTCAGAACAAATTTTGAATGGGGAAGAGAGGATTTTTGTCTGTAGGACCAAAATAGTTCAAATGTTGTCCCAAAAATGAGTGATATTTTTTAGGGGACAACAACTAGCTCCAGTTGGGGAACTTCTTTCAAATGAAAACTTGGAATAGCTGAGGGGAGTAGAACCCAAAATCTATAGTGCCTTAAAGTTTTCCATTGGGCTATGGATTCGAGCTACCCAAAAATAAAGGCTCTAAAAAATGAAAACAAAAAGCACAAAATAGAATAAAGACTTTATAAATATACAAATGTATAGGTGAATTTATTTGGTACTTCAAGAATTAAAGTACCTTAGATGTTGCCCCTTGAGAGATAGTGAAAATGGCCTTCTATCCTGATAAACTAGCAAGTAGCCATTTTTCCCCCAAAATTGGTGACAGGTAAATAGAACTCTCCACCAGGAATTCAATCTCCTATGTCTTCCTCTTGGTTCTCTTCTCTTGCTGCCCCTTGGCAAGACTTGCTTTCTAGTCTGAGAACCATGAATCTTGGTTCTCCTGTGGAGTCCCTTTTTTTGATTCTGATGGGCAGTAGCCTGGTCTATTACCATAATTTGCTATTTTGATAGTTTAGTCTAGCACATGTCTTGATTGTCCCCTTCAGACACCTGGCAGACCACCAGCTTGGCATCTCCTTTGTCTCGAGTAGCTCCCCATTTGAGTAATAGAGATTCATACTCAGTAGTGTTGTTGGTGTTGCTAAACTACAACTCATGTAAATAAGGAAGAATATCCCCCTTAAGAGATATCAACACCAACTTGGCCCCAACACCTATAGAGGAATTACTTCCATCCATTTCTTGGATCCAAACATCACCAAAAATGGATCTTCTGTCAGATTTCTCTTCATTAGAGATGGAAGACCCTTTTTCATTTGTATTGCGCCCTACCAATCCTTTTGATGTTTTGTTTGAATTAATTATTGGATCACCACCTACTATACTTTCATCTCTAGGAACATGGACATCCTCCGTGGTTAAGAAGTAATCACCCCTTCCTGAAAAATCAAAAAAAAATTGAGCTTCAGGGGCTGACGTTTGGGTCTTGACATCTTGTACCAACTTGTCCAACTGATTGGGGTTGGACTATAGGACTTCAAATTTAGTCATTTGACTTTTGGTCTTTTAAACATGATCATTTATGTCAAATGACTAAATTGGACTAGGCACAGAGGATGGGAGTTCATCCTTTTGGTTTTTGGGAGGGGCGGGAGGACTGGACTGTAAAATTGAAGTAGAAGTTACAGAACTATTTGGGATACTTACTTCTTTAGCAACCACTGGGTCCTTTGGCTGGAAAGACAAAGTGGTTCAACGTTTAGTAATTGAAATTCTTGGTTGAGGTTGCTTCTCTATTTTGCCTTTATCAGCTTGCTGAGCTGACTAGTTTTGGGACCAGGTAAACATAACATATGGTCCCTCATCTACATACCTTCACTTCTAGGTTCATCTTGGTAATCTAGGAAACCAATGATGGAGTCACCAGCTAACTCTTCTTGATCCTCTATGAAGATTTTAGTGTTATTTTCTTGATTAAACTTAGGTTGGAAAGAGAAATCATGCTTTGTTTCCAAATATCCAACTACTGAGTTGGCTAGAGGTGCTTCAATGGTGAGGTTCCTTTGTAGAGGAGGAAGGTGATTTTACTGTCCCTAATTCTTGTCAGCATTGCCTTGGTACACTTGATTCTAAAATGTCCTCTTGGGCATATCTATGTATGCAGGAGCAGATGACATCCCTTGTGCCATTTGCTTTTTGAGAGCTAGCATCTCATTTGCTAGCTTTTGTACCATTGGGTCAGTGGTAACTGGAGGTGAATACTTAGAAGATAAAGAGGATTTACCTTTATTAGGGTCTCTCCTTATCTTTCTTTCCAAGATAAGGTCATCTTCTACCTTATTAGCCAAGTCTTGAGTAGCCTCAAAGTCTATATGTCTAGCCCATCTCAATAGAAAACTCACTTTAGGCAACTGTGAGTTGATGAAGAAACACATGAGATTCTAAGGTGTTGGCTAGGCAATCATGGGAATCCTTTGCCTCAGCTTGTTAAACCTAGCAATGAAGTCCCTCATAGGCTCATGGGGCTCCTTCTTCATTTGTGTGAGCTACGCTAGCAAGGCATGTGCATCCTTTGCTGGACTAAACTTGGCTTCAAATTTAGATTTGATAGTGTCCCAGTGAGTCACTGATCCAGTCTGTAAATGGTAAAACTAGTCTGTAGTAGGACCTTGTAGTGTCTCCATGAAAATCCTAACTGCCACATCCTCCAATTCCACCCCTATCACACCATAAGCTATGCTGAAAGATGCAATGTGTTTATCAGGGTGAACTCTCCCATCACAAAAGAATTTGGGGAAATTCTTTATTGAACTAAGTGGTATCTCATGTAGGGGTGGAGTTAGATTAAGTGGGCCAAAAGAGTTAACCTAGGGGCTTTGAACTGCCATGATGGGATTATGAAAAATGGGAATAATGCATCTGGGTGGAATGGCCAGATTGTAGGACAAAAATGGAAAAGAACTGGCCCTACTTCAGCTTGAGGCTTGAGGCTTCAAACTGCACACTCTTTAGTAGCAACTTTGGTTTTGTAGACTAGGTAAAATATAATGGAGATGGAGGAAGATGGTAAGGCTATAATGATAATGGGTAAGACATAGAATGGAGTCACCAGAGTTTGTAATGGATAAGGGTTATAATGATAATGGGTAAGACACAGGTGATGTTTTAATCTGAAACTTGAGGTTCCAAATTGCACAAAATTACTATGTCCCTAGTAGAGTCGCCAAAAACTATTGGGTGAATATTTTTTTGACTAGCTAACTAGTGTTCAAAATAGTTCATATCACCACAGCATAGGGATATTGGTCATCCAGATGTGCAGATTTACTACATCACAAGGGGACAAATCTCTCATCTCATCAAGGGGAGATTCCCTATTAAATATGTGGAGCTATATAAAATGTAAATAAGCAAAAAGTAAGACATAGGGGTGGGACAAACCATCCATATCTCTTATTTTAGAGATGATGCACACAGACAAAGGAGAAAATCTGGGCTGTAAATGTTGAAGACACTTTTCTTCTTTCAAAAGTATCCTTACAATAAACAACAAGAGTTTCTTTTAGGTAATGAAATAACCAGTGATCAAAAGAATGTAGGAATAATAGAATGAAATAGAGCTCAAATTCTCCACCTCAACTACCCAAAGGGTATATCATAGAGGATAATGGGGGCACAAAGTCACCCCAAAATCCTCAACACAAAAAGGAAAGGAAAACATAGACTGAAATCAATGGTGAAAGCACAAAGTCTTCTCACAGTTGGTTTTAGGACACTTCTTTATTACCTTCACTAATTTTGTGCACCAAATTAAATGAATAAGGACACCTTTAGATGACACAAGTCAAAACAGCACAAAGTCTATGAAAAACTTGCTTTCTCATTCAGATAACAATGGAAATGAAATTACAACCTGAGCTCAAAGTCTCAGTCTTCTTTTAAAATGGGCAGTGTTTCATTCTTGTAAAAAATGAGAAGTATCCTTTACAAATGAGAGAATTAACAAACTTATAGGCACTACGCAAGGATTGGTACCTTTTTCCATGGGATGGCCCATGCTACAGTCAATGTCTTTAATGCATCTCGAGTTTGATCTGGAGAGACCATGCTGAGAATAGTACACTGCCATAAATATGGCATGTACTTTCATCTGCTATGTCTCTTCCTTCATATGGACCATCTAGTCCTTTGCATATTTGTCTTTACTTCATGAAAGAAAATAGGTGGTGTCCTTGGTTTGGTGTGCTCAAAAGTCTACTCGATCCACTGTTTCACCTACTAGGAATAACTCTTTTGAAGATATTTTTGGTCCTTTGGTCTCACTCCTCTTTTCACTACTTAAGCACTTCTTTGCTCTTTATAACCCTTCTTGCCTATGTCTTTGGGGGGACCTTTCTATGTCTTTGAAAAGTGGCAAGTTTTGCTATTATGAAACTCATTAGAAACTTATGGAAAATGGGTTCCATGACACGTTTTCCCTGAACAACTCCAAAAGGGGAACACGGATGCAAACACTTGTCACATTTTGCTGAGTCATAATAGGACACATGATGTATTCCACTTAACTTATAGAAGCTTTAGAAACCTTTGGGGGTCCTACAAAAGATGACACTTGGCAGCTTTTCCTCTGCTTTATCTTTTTCCATCAGGTAAAAAGCCTGAAAGAATTGCTTCAAACAAAAAGTCCAAAGGAAAGCTTCTGTGACTTAGCCGTTTGTTCTTATTTATTTCTTTATACTTTTCTCCAAGTGAATTCCTTTAGACAAAAAGTTTGAAGGAAATTTGCCTTAACATTTTTTTGAGAAAATATTCCCGAGAGAATTCTTTTGGCCCCTTGGACTGTTTCCATTGGACAAAAAGTCTGAAAGAATTGTTCCTTTTGGACCTTTGAAAAAATTAGAAGGAATTATGTCTCTTCTTTGACCTTTAAACCAATGTTTCGTACCCTCCACAAGGGCACTTGCACTTTTCGCTTTGGGGTAGCCCCTTGAACCTTTCGATTGAACCAACTGATTAAACCAACTTTGGTTCAATGGTTCATTCTTCATTATTTGGTAAAGTCCTTTATTCTTTTGCAACAAGTGCATTGAACCAACTTGGTCATTAAACCCATTGAACCTTTGAACCAAAGTGGTTCAAAATTCAATGGTTCAAGCCTAAGTCCTTTATCATTTGTCTATTGAAATCCTTTTGATTGAACTGAGGCGCTGAACGAATCCTAGAAACAACTAATTGTTAGAAGCTTGTTCTTTTGACTGAACTTGCCTACAGAAGCTTTTTTAACCTATTAAACCTATGAATCCCCTTTATGGAAAAAGCTTAAAAATGAGGAATTTGAAAGCTCAAAACAAATTTTGAAAGGGGAAGAGAGAATTTTGGTCTATATGACCAAAATAGTTCAAATTGGGGGACAACATGAAGCACCAATGGTCTACCCACCCCTTTCTTGATGTACCCCTTAAGGCATGCACTTAGAGAGATTTAGACTCGACAGGTTCCTACAAGATAAAAAACATCAATAATTTATAATGTTTGAAAATATTATGTATATACATATTCCCCACTCAAAGCTCATCATGTGTCATGAAGGTGCACCAAGGGATGGTGCTTTAAGAAGGAACATAGTAACACACAACACTGAGGATAAAAAATTTTATAGTATAGGATTTTAGAGTATGAAATAACTAAAATTAACTTCTTGAAATGGAAATAACTAAAACTTAAATGTAATGTGTACCTTCACTTACCTTTATTGTTGGATAGTTGTTTTTTGTCTTTTTAGTTTTGATCGTGGAGAGCATAACGACTAATTTTGACAAACCAAAGAATAAAAAATGAAAGAGCAAAAAAAAACACAATAAAGTCAAGATAATTAGTGCTATGTGGATAGGATTTACTTGGAAATTTTTCAAGCTAGGGTGACAAATGTTATGTTAGACCAAATAACCAAGTCAAAATTTAGAGTAAATTAGGTAACCAAAAATCCAAAGCTACTAAAGACCAAAACAGTCAAAAAAGTAAACCTTTAAGTAAGAAAGGAAAACTTACCAAGTTAAACCAAGGATACATGTCCAAAATGATGGTACTAAAATATTAATGTAAAATTAGTAAAAATCCTTACTCAATCATTTATGAAAAAAGTGCATAAAAGGGAAAGCAACATTGATGAGTGAAAAGTAACAAGACAACCTCTCTCAACAATGGAAAAAGTACATGAAAGTAGAAATGGGCTTAGGTGTTAGCAAAAAAAAGGGTGGTAAAATAATGGTAAATGGTAAAATAAATCAAGGAACATCTATAAATGTAGATCCATGGTGTAAAGAAAGTAATACATAGGTGCTTAAGCATATTGTTTTGTTCTAAATATAGATAAAATTAAAATAAAGTAGTGTTATCATGTTTTTAAGATGTGAAGAATAAGGAAGTATAGAATAAAGTAAAATAGATTTATAATCACACATGCTTGTTAATGGGGGAAATGAAATGGGTGGAGGGGATAATGAAGAAAAAAATAAGGTAGAGGAACTCTTTATCGAAGTCAAGATACTCAAATTAGGTTTGTCAAAAAAGGAGGACTTTCAACCTTAAGGACTTAAAATAACTTATCTTAGCCAAACAATTCTTAGGTTAAAAAATTAATATGTATATCATCCCATGAAGGATGTATACATGAATAGTAAAATGGACCTACTTTTTCACAACGTCTTTCCCATTCCTCAGGACCCCTCATGGAATTGTCGATCTACTACAAATATTGGGTAATTTTATGAGAAATTAGGTAGCACCATAGAGTTTTTTGAATTATCCTATTCTAATCTACTGGCCTATGACACCCTAATGGATCTCAGCTCTATTGTGAGGTTGATTATGGATTTTGAGTTTTGATTGGAGATAAAAGTTGTTTTTGGTGTGATTTTGAATTTTGAAATTTATATGTTTATTTTTATATATCATTGCCTTTTGTTTCAAATGATTTGGATTTTAAATATCCTGATGGGATTTTCTATTCCTCCATAAGGATTTGTAAAACCAAACATGGATGCTAAAGATGACTTTCACTTGAATACTTGGGACTTGGTTACTAAGAGAGAGAGAGAACTCAGAGAGCATGGTGTCTAAGAGTCTCATAAAGTTAGGTGAAATAAAAGTGTTATCTTGACTTAGACCTTGTTTTATCTAATATGGAGTGAAAGGAAATGAAATGAAGAGGAATGAGACATGAAATAATTTCAATTACTTCAAATCACAAAAAATGTGATGAAGGGTGAAAATATGATACAATGATAGTAAAGTGTGATTCCTTATCATAAGAGTGAGGGAAATGTTGGAAAACATGATAACATAGGTGGTTATGAAAATTTTATCTATCAAAAGAAGAAAAATCTAAAGTTGATAACAAAGATCAAGAACTTATAACTAGTGAAAAACACATTCTAGACATGAATAAAAAAGATGATGATTTTATGAGGAAGGCTATGTCCTATCCATAGTCATACACTATAACTCATAAAAATTAAACCCATGAGGGTAAATTTTTTTTTCTAAAAATAAATGGTACAAGAAAAATATGGTATCTATGAGGAAGGTTAGGTCCTATTTATGGTCTTACTCTATAACTCACAAAGAGAAATGCAAGGGGTGAAAAAAGGTGTGTAAAAAGCAAGAAAACACAGAGAGTAAAAGTACATCATGAGGAATATTGGGTCCTATCCAATGCAACTCATGAGAAAAGAGGAAACCAAAAGACCAAAAAGGAAAGGCTAAGTTTTATGAAAAGAGATAATTGCTATAATGGATGAGACCCATGAAAGTATCTTGAAAAAAGTGTTAGATAGATATCATATAGAAAACATGAAAATAAGGTAAGGATCCTACACTAATGTCTATATCAAGGATGAGCATGTGAGAGATAAGCCTATGTGTCTCAAAACGTTTCTAAAGTAAAATTAGTTTGATATCATGCCATGTATAATAAGAGTACGCATCACAAGATGCCCCAAAGGGTAAGTGGATGCAGGGATGGGCATTGCAGGATGCCGTAGAGTATGAAATGATATATGGGTGGGCATCTTAATATGCACCAAAATCTAGAGTAAAATGTGGATGAGCATCAAAATATGCCCCTCAAACTTAAAAGAGGAAGAAAAGATAAGAATAAAAGAACACCCCATATAGTATATAAATGGGTTCAGGTTGTTCATGAAGATTTTGATAGGGGATATGATGTTTGAGAGAATAAAATATATGCTAAGAAATAAAAATTGGAGACAAAGAACTAGGGATAAAGAACTAAGGTGGACATACAAATAACTAAGTCAGCCACATAGTAGGGCAAAGGTAGTAATAAGAGTACATAGTCAACTGGGTCAAATTAGTACTACTAGAAATGGGCTAAGAAGTAATGGGTCAACCACATTGACTTATTACTAAAAATAGGGGAAAATATAGTCTGATAAGGATATAAAGTTGACTAGGTAAACTTAGTACTATAGGTGAGGAAAAAGATAGTCTAATAAGGATACAAATTCAACCAATTCGACTTAGTACTGTAACTTGACTAACAAAAAAAATATAGGGTCGATCAAGCCAACTTAGTACTATAGGTAGGGGAGAAAGATAGTTTGTAAGAGACTATGTCAAACAAAATGATAGTGTACTAAATATAGGGAAAGATTTTTCAATGTGATTGAAGCAAAAAATGGAAGAAAACACAAAAATAATTAGATTAATGATAATGATCTAGTTAAAGCACACAACACAAAACCTTGTACCATTTCTGGTCAATGAAAGTTTTTTCAATACAATATACGATGATAAGAGCTGATAATCAATTGAAAAGTAAATGATAACTAATTGGTCATCCTAAGTGTTGTTAGATTATTATAAAGTATTATTTTAAGTGTGATAGGGAAGTTGGATAAAAATAGGGAACTAAAAATCAATCTATGGATACTTTTAAGATGATTAGGTTGAAAGGGATATATGTTGGCAATAGTACTAGCTTGGTATTGGGGACTACCTCCTCACTTCATAATTGCTTAGTGCTAAGGGTTTCAAGTACTTTTATAATATATACTATTAACCACATGTTTATACATGGCCAAAAAACCAAGTTGGCTTCCCCTTTGGTGATGAAATCCAAGTAGATAAGCCTTAGGTAGATAAATGTTTAAATGAATTTTGAAATTATGTGTCATTTGGTATTGTGTGAAAAAATATAAAAATAGTGAAACTAAATGGTATATTTAAAAACTAGTTAATTAGATTACATGAGATATTATAAGCATTAAAATAACTAAAAATGAAAGTTTGAATTAATTACTAGCATATAGTTGTTAATTCCCAAATTAAGAATGGTAAAAAGTCAATTCAGACAATAATATATGCAAACATTACAGAACAAATTTGACAGGGTCACTATCATACTATAGAATCAAGAGTCATTAAGAACTAAGTCAACTAGGTTGACTTAGTCTTTTAGATAGAAGATATACTACATAACTAAGTTAACCAGGTGAAATTAGTTTTATATAATATTGTAGATTTGAAGACTACAAACTTACAAAAAGTAAAAATTTAATGAAGTATTGAACTGGAAGAGAGATAAAGAAAGGAACATTTATGTGTTGGAAGATGTCAAGGGTTGTAAAATTTATTTCTAAGTTCCCTAAATGTTACTTGCAATTTCTACCAACTATGTTGACTATGTCAACCTAGTTCTGTGAAAAACCTATTTATTGAAGCTTGCTAAGATTAATGAGTTGACCTAGTCGACATAGTATGTTATTTGAAAGCTAACTATAAGACTAATTCAAAATTCACAACTTAGTTTGTTATTCTAGAGGTTTATTGAGATACTAAGTCACCATGTTTGACATATTATATTATCTATAATTAAAGAAGATTAATGTGTTGACCTATTCAACCTAGTAACCTATATCTGATGAATACCTATATATAAAGAACATAATCATTTTGATGTGATTGTGTATTAAACTTGTGTAAAAAATTTAGAATTATTCTAGCCTGGTTGACCTACCATCAAAAATATAGAAAAATAATAAAATGATAGAAATGGAAGACATAAAATAAAACCTGCAAGGATAAGATTCATGTCGAGTTAAGTAGAATGTATGCAATGAGAAATGCAACATATCTACAAATCAATCCTAACTCAAAGAAGATAGATCCTACTTATGTTCTGATTTGGGATACATTAGATAATTGAGGTCATGACTAATATGGATCTATTATAACTAATCAAGGGATATATTACCAAAAATATTATCACTAGGGAGGGTTCCAAAGCCTCCAATCAATCAAAACTATACAATAACCCTAACTAGGTCCTATCTTTTCATATTGACTAAAGTAACAAGTAAAGTAAAAGTCTAATCTAGTGCTCACTTAATATTATGGCACAAGGTCAGGGTTAGTAAACATAAAATTAAACATGCATGAGAGAATCATATTTAAGCTATATATAGGTAAAACCCTAATATATGAAGATAGATATTATTAAAAAGCCATTAACTATGCTACTTTTATCTACTAAAGAGAGGAACAAAGTTAGAAATACTTACCTAAAAGATAAACCCATCAAGACTCAATCTCTCCCTTGTCAAAACATACCTCACAATAGTTTTTTATGGCTTGTAAGGATCAATATTAAAGGCCAAAGCATCCAATACTTCTCCACATGAATAGATTCTTCTCCAAGTAGAAACCCTAAGATAAGACTCCTTAAGTAGAATGGTAGAAGAAAAGATTGTAAATAAGTGAAAATGAATAATAAATCTTTTTGTCTCTCTAATAATGGAAAAATAGATGTGTTTATATAGGTGGATTTAACCCTAAAACCTTCTAAATTTTTTGACCAATAAGGTTGACCTGGTCAACCTAGTATTATAATTGACAAAAACTCACTAGCTCAGAAACTAGGTTGGCCAGGGGTCGATCTAGACCCTTAGTAAGTTTTGTCAATAATAATACAGGGTCGACATAATCAAAATAGACATATAAACTATCAAAAAGGATTTGAGGTTAGGGAAAGAGTAAATAAATGTGTTGAATGACAAGAGGAGTGTGTAAAAGAGGAGGCTAAGCTTAGGGGAATGTTTTTAGGAGATGGTTGGATTGATAAAAAGTGGTAATAAGGGACAACAATCTTGTAAATCACCAATGGTCTTCCCACCCCTTTCTCAGTGCATCCTTTAGGGTGTGCACTCAGATAGATTGAGACTCGATGGGTTCTTGTAAGATATAAAGCATTAATAATTGATAAAGTTTGAAAATATTATGTGTATACAGGTTTTCCATGCCATATAGTGTGGTCATATTATTATTTATCTTCTCTTATGCTTCCTTTATATGTTTAATATGTTGTAAATTTAATTTATATATCTTATTTATAATAAAAATTTATCAATTAAGGAGTTACTAGGATCTCAAATGATTCATGTTGGTAAATATTAGTGTGGAATATCCACCTAGCTTATGGATAATTGGAATATAAATTTTTTATTTGATACCTTCCATGCATTCTAAAATTGATATAATTATATTATCATCTGCTAAAGATGTTTTTTTTGTTTGGGTTAGCACTATCTTGTATTTTTTAAGCTTTTTTAGTGTCTCCTTAATTCTAGTAAAGATGAATTGAGACTACTATGATTGGTACATGGTTTTAATAGGTTTAACTTGTATAATTGGTAAAACTAGTGACTTGATTCATGAAAAATGGTTGTGGTGAATGTTTTAAATTATTCATTAGAGTACTTATGAATATAATTAACTTATATAAGTCCAATATCTTCTCATGAATGTTGTAGTACAAGGTGGTGGTGTAATGTAAATGGTATTAAATCATGGTCCTTCTTGTATAACTCATATTATTCATCACATTCAATGCATAAAACAACTCCTTAGTTCTTGTGGGAATTAAAATATAGTTCCTTTCTTGTTTTAATATCTAAATTCTCCATGCGATATTATGGGTGTTTAAATAAATTTATTAAATCAATATAAATACTAATAAATGAAGGTTATATTAATTAAAAATAAAATTGATCAAAATTTAAATATTAAAATGATGTGGGTACATAGGCCTTATAGGAAGGCTATGAACACTAGCTAGTCCTTTGGGTTAGGATTTTTAGATAGCTTATAGGACCTAGGAATCTAACATAGGTTTAATGGAATGTGCAAGTGGAAAGATTGCGTAAGTGAAATTGTAAGTGTATTTATGAAAATTGTAATAATCCCATGTTAGTATTTAAGAAATTAAAATCACTTTTAGAATGTTTAATGAAGTGGGTTTACATGTGCAAGTAAACCCACATGGGACATGTAGGAGAACTAAATGCAAGTGCAAGAAGAAGTATGTACCTATATTAAAATTGAATTATATTAAAAGAATGGTATTTTATATGTAATAAAGTATATCCTCATTAATGATTTTTGTTTGAGTCTTGGAGAAAGACATGGACAAGTGTCTAATTCCTATAAGTGGAAATTTTAGGATTTTTCTATTTATTTTCTAATTCTTGGCTTGATTGGGGGATGAACATCCCTTATTGGAGTTTGGTTTGGAGAAGCTTTTTTAAGGAAATAACATGGAGAAAGGATGTTGGATCACTCTAAATAGGTACTTGGAGACTCAAGATATTTTTCTTATTTCTATGTTACTTGGTTGTTTTTATTTCTCTCTAAGTAATTCATCTTGTATTCCTTATTGTTGGAAGATTATATGAATGTGTTGTTTATAATAAATAAAGTTTGATTTTGTTGTTTTAGTTTATGATAATTAATTTGATACCTATATATATATATATATATATATATATATATATATATATATATATATATATATATATATATATATATATATATATATATATATATATATATATATATATATATATATATATATATATATATATATATATATATATATATATTTATAATGTAGAAGGCTTATTGGAATTAGATGGAGATATTTGATATACCTAATAAAATGAGTCTTTTTTACCTGTTTGACAAAGATTGTTAGTTATTAATTTAAACCTCCTTTTAAAGTATTAATAAGTGGAATTGTAACTATGATTTTTTTCTAGTTTATATAGGAATTTAGAGTTAAAATGGTCATAAAAAATGGATATATGGCATGTTATATGAAAAACAAGCTTAAAAAAACCCAAATTGGGAGAGAATTCAATAAAATAAAATAAAATTATGTGTCTTACTAAGGATTCTAGTTTAGGTGTTTTACGTGTCAATTTAAATATACAAGTTAATGTATACAAATTTAAGACTTAGATTTTGTGATAAAAATATTTTAATAATTAAATACACACACACAGACACAAATATATATATATATATATATATATATATATATATATATATATATATATATATATATATGTAACACAAGCACACATACATGTACACATAAACATATATATAAATAATATAAAATATATTCTTTTATGGGTTTTATTAGGTTTTGGTAGGGATGAACCCGCAAGATGTGGTGGAAAACCATAAAGGTGGATGAAAATGTTGTCCATGTAGAATAAGAAGGGGAGGTTGGGATGAAGTAATTCTAACTAGGGTAATGTTTATTGCTTCCATATGGAAGGTATGGAACATGAAATTAACCCCTATGAGTCATTGGGATTTACCTTAAAGTGAGTGTAATTTTTTAACTTTTTTGTAATGGTTGAATCTCGATATCTCTTCCCTTAGAATATCACACTCACTCACTCAATTTATCTCCCACTCACTCACACACACATCTTGTATGAATATAAAATATAAGGATGTAAATATTTATATATACACTATATATATCTTCATCTTCTTCCTCTTACTCTAAGATATCAATTTTGCATTTTTGAAAAAATAAAAAATAAAAAAATTAAAGTAGATGAGAAAAAATATTGAGATCAAGAGAAATAAGATAAAGAAAGAGTTGACCTAAATTTTTAATCCAACGGTGTATGATTAATTGATCAAATATATATGATCATTTATTTCACTTTTATGATGGATTTATATTTTCCAATCTTGTCTTTTGAATTTTGTAATTGGTAAATATTATCTAGTGACCCTCGCAAATATTTTGACATTTAATTTATTAATGGTTATTTTTAAAAACTAAGAGAAGTGTGAGAGTGTTCAACCTATGAGCATAGATTAAATTGAATCATGTGTCCTTTATCTCATTATATTTTAAAAATTTATTGAATAAGTGTTATATTAAAATTTATGATAAAAATGGTCAGAATTTCCCCCTGAATAAATTAGCAAAGTTAGATTGGAATTGAAGTAAAATAAATACTCATAAATGAAATATATTAAATTTGAGTTTTCAAGTACTTTTAAAATGTATTTTAAATAATATATCAATTATTAAATAATTTTAGTACTGATAACTGCAACTAAATGTGTTGTATTTAAAAATAATTTTCACATGTAGTTTATTATTGTTTTTCTAACTCATAATATTTTGTTTGGACATTATATAGAATAAATATCAATCCTTTTTATGAAATATAATAATTATCTTTACATGGATTTAAATTACCACTTCAATGGTCAAATCATTTTATTAATAGTATTTTTAATTAAAATTAGATGGATTCCAAAATCACTTTCACGAGTAGTTGGTAGCATAATTTTAAGCTTATACAAATCATCATAGAATGATTGGTGTTTTTAAAGCATACTTCCCATAAAAAATTATGTAAAGTTAGATTTTTAATTTCCTTAGATTAAAAATTATGATCAAACATTTGTAATAATTAATTTCATGATCATGGAATTTATTTAATGGTTCTTTTAATCACTTTATTAAGTTATAATTTGTACAACAAATGTTACTTTGAAACTATTGCTTACCTCTGCAACCATCTAAGTGTTTCCTTCATATATAAAATTTATAGGGTAATTTTTACTTTGTATCAGGTATAAAAAGTGAATTATAACCATATGAAAAATTTATTGATCATTTATATTAATTAATTAGACAACATTTAGTTTAAATTCTACTATCTTAGAACTAATTTACAATATCATTTTTGATTATCATTTACTTTGATGAAATTTTTAGTACAAACTATCATAAATAAAATAGTTTAGTGACTATATTTCACTTTTATTAGCTTAGGAATTACATATATATCCTCAATATGAATTATGTATTTAAATGTAATTTATTTATATAGTGTTTTATTATCTCTATATTAAGCATAGGGAAGACAATTATTAGCAACATAGTTGAAGGTGTCCTAAAATAAAAAATGTGTTTCCTTTCTTGGACTTGGAAAGTATAAATGAGACATAATTTTTTTCATAAGTGTGTGTATTTTTTACCATTTGTAAGTTATAATAATGTGTGGGCCAATTAGTGGGTGTAATGTTACCCAATAACTATGAAAGTGATATCTACGAGGTTGTATGGTGAAGACCGATTACCTTTGAAGTAAAAACTTACACTCATTTTTATAACAGGTGAAATGCAAATAACCTTAATTATACTTATGAATGTGGACATAAGTAGATATATAGGTGGTTATAGAAGTGAGTGCAATAATTATTGACTAAATTTTAGGGTGATTTCCACTATGTCATAAGCATATTATTGTAACAAATAAATATATATCTATAGCTTATTTAACTTATTAAATCCAATATTAAATAATGTAATCAACTAAAATCCATTGTAATATTATTTATAGCAAGGTCATGACCAAATTAGATCCACTAAACCTAAACAAGGGATCTATTACCACACAACACCAAAGAAGATGGATCCAATTCCTCTAGGAAAATGATACTATGAAATAACCCTAGATAGGCCTAAGTACATAAAGTAAAACTAATATAGTATTCACCAAATATTGTGGCACAAAGGGGGATGGTTAAACAAATAAAATGAATCAAGGGATCATGGTAGGAAAATTGGGGCATAGATCACCTAAGGTGGATTATGTAAATTGAGGAAAACCCTATAGTTATACTAGGTCTAACTATATAGGTAATATAACTAATGATTTATAAATTAAACCCATTAATTTATATAATATATATCTATCAAATGAAATAGGAAAGGTTAGGAATATTTATCTTTGGGTGAACCTATCAAGTCTGAATCTCTCCCTTGTCCAATGATAGTTTAAAGGAGTTTGTTGTGGATTTGTATGGATCAAACTATATAAATTATATATATGATAAAATAATACTACTTTGTATCCAAGAATTCCAACAAGATAAGTTATCTTTCCTCCAAATAAAACCTTAAGAAATGGCTCATTCAAATGTAGAATTAATAGAATTGTGAACTATAATGATGTGAAAAAGAATGTTCCTTTGAATTGGATTGAAATGAACCTTGTATTTTTATTAATGGATAAGTATTTACCCTTATTTAAATTTATTCTATGAAATCATAGAACATATCCTTATTTTTTTATAAAAAGTTATTGTTAGGCTTCGAAATAGGTCATCCAAGTTGACTTAGTTTTGTAATGTGCACTACAATTTTTATAACAAGTTCAACCCAGGTGAATTAGTAGGAAAAGAGGTTATTTACTTAATTAGGGGATGTTTGAAAGGATAAATAATTAGGAGAATGTATGACCGGGGTTCATTTTCTTGGGGAATTAGATAAGCAACATTTTTAATGGGTTTAGGTAATGATAGAGTCGATAAACAATATTAGGAAGCCCCAATGGTCTTCAAACACCTTTGTCAATGCACCATTTAATGCATACAATCAAATAGAATAAAAATTTATAGGTTTTAGATAAAGGTAAAAATAGGTTTTGATGGGATCCCAAAACCCAAGTACAAGGAAAGAAAGATAAAGCTTCAACTCCCATAGGTAGAACCTAAAAACTACTATAGAGAAGTAGCAAAAATAGGTTTTAAATGGACCTAAAACCACCAGAGAGACCACTGGTCAAAACCCAGATTTAACATAGATCTGGCTACACCATAGATAGAAGATTACAAAAAGAAACTAGAGAACAGGACCAAAAAACATAACCAGCAAGAAGAACCAGACTATTCTTCCAGTTCCAAAATCATTTCCATAGTTTTTGTACCTTTCACAACAGTATCCTGAGTGGTAGTTGCTACCAACTTGGCTCCCTCTTGTGTATCCTTCTTTCTTTAGCTTTGTCTCGTCCTTTTGCTAGGCCCCTCCAAAGATTTGGTTTCCTCACTAGCTCTTTTTCCAATATTGGTAGCTGCAGCACAAATGTTGGATGTTACTTCCTCCATTTTCATTCTATTCTCCCTAATGAGTTCCCGAAGGTTATTCTCATAATCTTTGAGCTTGATTGGGATATCTCTTATCTATTTTTCCATGTTGTTAATTTTGTTCCATGTAGCTTTCTAGTTATCTTCCATAATTTCCACTTTCCTTTTGAGATCCTTAATCTCCTTACACATCCAAGAATCAAGTTGGAGAGAAGCCTCTGCTTTGCAATTAACCCAACTCATAGGTGTGTGCTTTCCATTGTTCTTCCTTTTCTCTCTCCATTCCTTAGAATTCTTATTGGGACTGTTCTTGCCTTCTTCAAAGTGATCCTCTCGGCCTCTTTGATAATGTTCTTTTGTTCCAGTTTGAATTTCCATGTCCATTTCTTGATTGTCATCCTGAACTGTATTTTCCATTTCATTTCTTGAAATAGGGTCCTCAGTAGGGCCATCCTGGACAATATCTTCCTCTGACACTTTCTGATTTTCCTCAGTTTCTTCTTTACTATTTTCAGATTCCTCCTCTTTACTGACTCCTTTTTTCTCATTCTTCTCTTGACATTCTTCGTCCTATTTTGAATTTGTATTCCAGCTTTCAGTACCTTCTTCTTCCTCCAGATTTTCCTCCCTAGGTTTTTCAATTCTCTCCCACTCTGTATCTTCTTCTACATTCTAATTTTTGGCACTGGGGAACTTGATTTTGTCTTTCCCTTTTACAATTTCACTCTTTCTGCTCCCAGACTCCTTATTTTTCCCCTGGTTAGGGTTCTTAACCATAGCTTTATTCTTGCAGTAGCCTTCGATTAACAAAATTAGGCCTTCATGCAGGATAGGACGTGTTTCCTTCTTCCTATGAGAAAATAAACTTTGGACCAAAGAGAAGCGCAGGTAAAAGGGAAAAGACAATCTTACCTTGTGTCTGAAATGATTAAGGAAAATAAAGTGGAATTTATGCACTCTCTTGCTTCTTTCGTCCAGGATGAAATACTCCCTTATATAGCATAAGACATCCCTCCATATCCCCTTAATCTATTCCAATTCATATAAATCCCCATTCTTGACCATCTTTTTCTCTTCCACATCCATCTTGGGGAACTTACAAAAGGCCTCGCTCAAAATACTTGTCTGCTTGGAGAATTTAAGTCCATCCGTAGGCAGCCCTATAACCTCTGCTATAAAATCCTCAGTTAGGTTCACTTTGATACCATGCAAAGTGACCCTTTCATCAATCCAATTTTTGAAAAAAGTCGTAGTGATATGTGGTTTTTATCCATGTAGCCTTTCCATATAGTTCACGACTATTCCTTTCTACAGAATTCTCCAGACATCTTGTTTCTCTCTCCATTCGTCACAGTTTTTAGGTTCCTATTTCCTTGGTTCTCCCTTCCTTTCATGAGCCATACTCATCTCCTTTGAAACCTAGTCGCTATGAACTTTACAATGATCCCACCTACTGCCAATTTGATTTGAAAGTTGGCTTTGTTTGGGCATGTTCAGGATCCACTTCTCACTCTCAAGAGCCTTCCTCTTTAATGATTGTATACCTTTCCCCACAAAGCCACTCCTCCTACTCATTATATTTCTATTACAATCTAATCTTTCCCTCCTTTGCATGAGTTGCATCATGAAGAATGAGCGCCCTCAGTTCCACATTCTTTTCTAATGTTTCCAGCCACCTCACTTTTTGTCCTATCCAGACTGCACAGTTTGCTAACCAATCTGCAACTCCATTGGCTTCACAATAGGTGTGGGTTATAGTCACTTTATCAAATTTTTTTATTAATGTTTTCATCTCCATTACCATAGCCTCTATGGTCCAAGACACAGTATTTTTATTGTTAAGAATATTTATGATGTTCAATGAGTATCCTTCTAGAGATAAATCATCATTAAATGATAAATGTTAAAAAATATTATGTGTATACATATTTACCACTCAAATCTCATCACATTTCACATAGGTTTAACATGGGATGGTGCTTCTATAGATAACATAGTAACACACAACACTAAGATAGAAAATTGTAGTATAAATAAAAAAGAATGATAATAAGGAATTTTTGGAAATAGTTGAAAGTACCAAATATATAACTTGAATTACCTTTATCACTGAATGGTTGTATGTTATGTTTCTAGTTTTGATTTTGGAGGTATAATTAATTTATTTGGAAAAATGCTAATGATAAAAGGCGAAAGAGAAAAAATAAATAATCATATGGAAGTAAAAGTAAATGAAAATTTTCATAATTGAATAATTAAATTGTAAAATAGGTAAATTGTGATGATAAATTCTATTTTAGAACCAAAAGTACAAGGATACATAAAATGAGAGTAAATCATGTAACCAAAAATACAAGTCTACTAAATAACTTACAAACTTAATAAATGTACCTTAGGTAGTAAAAGTATAAACCAAATCAAACCAAGGACAAATGAAAGTGAAATAGTTGAACCAACATCAATGTAAGAGAAGTAATAATCCATACTCAAATAAAGATGGATAAACGAGTAGGAATAAAATGTAAACAACATTGATGAAAGATAAGTAACAATCCATACTGAATCATTAATGGAAAAATTAAAATTATTTTAAGAGAAATAGAATAAAATGTCTCAAAAAAAGGGTGAAAAATAAACTCAAAGTCTCAGACATAACCAAGGGAAATATAATAAGTATAAAACCAAATTATTAAGAAATTATCTCATAAACACTCAAAATATGTATTTTATAATCTCATTACATAAGAAATAAAACCATCATATTGTGTGCATGTATGAAAGAGATGAAGGCATGTATGAAAGAGATGAAGAATAACGAAAGATAATATGGGGAAAATTTTAGAAACAAAATTTACTGTAAAGTGGGGATATGAAATCAGTGGTGGAGGAAATGCAAGCAACACCATGTAAATAATTTTTATTAAAAACAAGACACTAAAATCAAGTTGTCAAGACAAAAATCATTTTGACATTAAGGACTGATGATGCCTAAATCTGTATCACAAGGTGATTATAGTGTTTAATAAATATTTATAATTTTATAATTTAGAGCATGAGTTGTAGTTTGTGATAATATTATTATCTATAATAGAAAAGAGGCATAACAAAGGACTATTTCACAATATTTATATTAGTTGGTAGTTAAGAGCCATCATGGCCTATAAATCTTTGAAAATAAGGAGATGACTTATGCTAATTAAAGTGAATTATGCTCAATTCTATATCTAAATAGAAAATAATATGGACATATACAATGGATATTTAATCTAAAGTGAATTGGTTAAAAAAGAAGAAAAAGGAAAGATAGGGTAGAGAGAAAATATGTTGTTGATCTTCATTCTAGACCTCATGACAAAGTTTAAATATTATTCAGGTATGTACTTAAAACCTATTTATGATACAAAATAGGTTAGGTTATTATCTTATCACACATTAGGTAAAATTATAAGGAATATGTAAATAAGCAAATAATAACCAAGATTACTTTAAATATTTACCCCTATAAACATATAGTTGATGCACTTCTACAAATGTAAAGAAAATAAAATGAATTAAAGTAGAGAACCTTTAATTATCCTATCATAATTACAAGTTAACAATTTTGTATTCAAAAGTACACAATAATAATGTACAATAACTATTAAAATCTAGAATTCATAATAGACAAGTGAGAGATAAGCCATATAACAATTCACACAAACAAAATGAGACAATATTTTAAAAATTCTTTACTTGCACTAGTTTCTCAAATTTTACACTAGTTTTTAGCTCAAAAACTCCCCCTTATTTATAAATTAAAATGTTACTTTTATAGGAAACAAGTTATCATGGCATTCGATCATATCCACTTACAAGTGTACAAGTGTAAGGACACCTATCCTTTATAGCAAATTTTTTGAATACACTAGACTTTCCAAAATGGATTGACCTGAAGGCAAACGTGCTTACAAGTTGCACATTCCTTTATAAAATAATATTCTATTTTTAATATTACAAAAATATATAAAATAATATTCCTAACTAACTTTGTGGACCCTGTGTTGATGAAGTCTCATGTTTTTGTTAAAGAAGTCTTACTACCTTCTAATGTTGTTCATCAATAAGTTTTAAATTAACTATGGGTTTTAGGAGGAGCTTATTTTCTTGATTAGCTAGGTCTCCAAGGTCCTTATCATTTCTCTCCAAGGATTATTTTATGCTTCTTACATCAACAATCTTTTATTCTGCTATTAGGATCATATTCATTAATCTACTATTATTAGTCCTTTCCTTTTACTTTTACACACAACATTTATGCCATGAAATAGTTGATATGACACTTATTACTCTACCAATTTGGTGGGAAGATGAACTAATAGCCTAAGAGGTTGACTTGGAGTTCCCTCTATCCTAATTATCGTGTAATCCAAATATGACCAAATGTTTCCAATGAGTTCAACATACTTCTTGATCAAAGGGTTGACCCTCATCATTGGGATCCCTGTAATGGCCTCAACTAAGGCCAGATAAACACAGTTTTAAAGGAATTGAATATGGTCTTTATATTTAAAAATATGAAATTTTGAGCATTATTAAGAGATTATTTATTTTCCTTCAGGTGACCATTCTTTATGCTAGGGATTTTGGTTGTGGCTAGTAAGGTGTCCAAAAGGTAAGATATCATGTATAAATGGTTGCTAGTATTTTTCTTGATTCCAGTGAATTATCTCTCCAAACATGTGTTATTCATATCACTTATAGGAGGGGTAAGTCCTTTCTCAACCATAAATTACACAAAAGGGAACCAAAGTTTGTCAACATAGGTGGTGGAGGGATTCCTAGACAATCTATTCAACAATGTCATTATCATCCTAATCTTGGCCCTAAATTAGTTGATTAGGATCTTTCCACTGAGGTTAGATTTTACCTGGGTTATTAAATATAACCATGGGGTAAGGATGGTCACTAGGTCATTATTATTGGACCATTCATTGATTATGGGTACATTCACCTGGGGTTTGGGTAGCTTATAGTTCTTTTCAAAGGCAAAAGGGGAGATATAAGAAACCTTTTTAAAACTATGTTCATGTACTATCATACCCTGATCAATTTTTCAATCATTAAGAATAAGAGCAATAACATAAATGAATGTAGTATCTCTAGTTTCACTATAACATAGTGAAGGCTTATTATCTGGATGGTAACCAAGATTAATACCTCCTCTTGACTGATTTATTCCTCTTGTATTCTTTGGTGATTACTTGTAACTCTTTAATGTCCCAAAAAATCTTGGACTAGTGTTTATCTCCCAAGTTCAAGGCTACAACATCAAGTTTCATGTCTTTGAAGACTCTCCCCTTGATATGTATGGTCAAATAGAGCTCTATATCTTCCCTATCTTGTTTTCAAGTTGTCATGATTGTGAATTTGAAAAATTTGATCATTAGTGGTCTATAGTTTGCCTTTGGATCAATTTTCACATGCTCAAATGGTAATTTTATTCTCTCAAGATTGATTATGGTTGATTTTGGATCAAATTAAGGTCTTTGTAGATTCTAGGGATTTTCTACAAGTCTTTTTCAAGATTTAATGGTGATGGTTTTTTAAACTTGAGAGAGTTTGTGACATAGATTTTATTTGGACCTTCACATTTATAACTTTGTTTTTTGATCCCATAAAATCTTTGTTTTTATCACTTTCTACCTATGTGGCATATATGTGACATCTAGTTGGAATTTTCATAGCATTTTGTTAATTAATGTTAAAAAACCGACCATTGCCTTTTGAAAAAAATTTCTTTGTCTCACTCTATTAGATCATTTTATATGGATCAGCATGAATCATTGATCTCAATCCTAAGAGTTATATGCCATTGGCTATTATTTGTACTAGGCCCTAAGGTTATGCTACTTGGTAGTACCGTGGGCCTTCTTAGTTTTTCACCTTGTCAATCTTGTCACTTAACACATTTGTGCAATGTGGCAATTTTGCACTTGATCAGAGCTCTATTGTAAATTTAACTTTGGCTATGCTCCATCAAATCAATCCTTTCTATGTGAACATGAGCCATAAATCTAGAAAATATGATCGATGTTTAAGTTAGGTTCATGATGCATAAGGAACTTAGGTTTAAAGACTTTAGTCTATGGTTTTATTTCATGTTAATAAACATGAAATAAACTATAGACTAAAGTATTTAAGCTAGGTTTAGAACATATTAAAAAGGGACCTCAAATAATTAAATAATGACTTAACATAAGGTTTTTAACCAAAGGGTTTATCATATTAATAAATATGACCAAAATTTAGGGTAAAAGATCTAATCTAAGTTTTATGACAATAGGTCCTTGCATTCATTAGATCAAGCCAATAAAATAGACTAGAAGATCATGGACATATATGGGCCAAGCATAAGATTTTAGACTAAGGTTTGGTAAAATGTTTAAAAACATGACTAAATCTTATGGTAACATTTAAGTAATGTCCATGGTGTTTATAATTTATCCCATGCAAATTTAAACTTAATTAGAAGGGTCTTAGGTCAAAACATGGCTTCAAATAGATCTAATTAATATATGGTAGGTCAACAGCTAATAAAGGATTGATTTTAAAAATGAAGTATATCATACTAAACATGTTTATTTTCTAGATGAGATTCCATTGATCCTACAACATGGAGAACAAACATGTTCATTATTTAAAGTGAGATGGGTTTTGAGCTCAAATTTGATTGTCTCATGGACGTTAATGATGACCTCATGGATGTTAGTTGATGGTCATGAGAATGTCAAATTTAATCTTGCATAATTAACCATAAGGGATAAAATTTTATGGTCTTGTGGATGTCAATGACATCCTCATGGACATCAATTAATGATCATAAGAACATTAAATTTAATCTCGCATAATTAACCATAGGGGATAAAATTTAATGGTCTCATGGAGACAATGATGGTGTCATGGATGCCAATTGATGGTCGTCAGAGAATCAACTTTAATTCCCATGAAATATTGTATGTCTCAAGAACTTTGAGTTGATATGCATTGTTTGATTGATCTCAACCAGATAATTTCATGTCATTGATTATGATCCAGGTAGTCAAACACGGTTGGTTCCTACAGTCATAAATGAATTAAATAAGTTTGGGACTATAAAATCCTTAGACTAATGTTTTATTTTATATTAATGAATATGAACAAACTTTGGTCTAAGGTTTTAAGCTAATTTTAAACATAAAGAGGACCCCATGCTTAGGAAATTATTAGTTTCTAGCCTAAGAAACATAATGAAAAGTCACCCCGCATATAATAAACTCATAGCATGAAATTTTATCCTAAGGTTTTATTGTATTAATAAATACATCCAAAACTTTGGGATAAAGACTTAACCTAATTATATTTAATAAAAAGGGACCCTCTTTTTTTCTCACTCCATTTGATCTCTGACATACACTCAAATGTGGGCCATTCATTACAATCTGATCAATTGAATGAGGTTGGATCCATAGATTAGGTCTTCAACTTATCAAGTCCTTATAAATCCATATGATAAACTTTTCCTAATTAAATGTAGGTCATTGATCCTATAAATAAGCACATGATTTAAGTCAGGGCTCAGAGACAAATAAAACTGAGGATAAAGTCTTAAGACTAAGGTCTTGTTTATGTTAATAAACATGAATGGGGCCTTAGGACTAAGACATTAGTTTATGTTTGTAACAAGAGGGACCAAGTGAATAATAAAGTTAGACCAAGCTAGGAACATATTAAAAATACCCTACAAATATTAAAATTAGACCATGCTAAAATAAAAAAGAATGAGAGGCTCAAGATTCAAAAGTACTAAGTACATAATTTTTAGGGTAAGGTTTGGTTGTGTTTAAAACACACACAAGCCTTAGTATAAAAATTAAACTTAAGTACATTTCAATTTAAAAGTATTCTTATGTAAATTATTCCTACTAATTTTTTAATTTGGTCCAAGAAAACCTGTGCTAGGGTTTCTTGAAGGAGGGTTTTCAAAATATTTAAACATGAATTTATCTAGAATTCTACAAACTAAGGATAATAAAAGGTCAAATTAGGATTGAACCATAAAATTTAGACATAACCCATTCAATAAGATTTTCATCAAACCTACAACTTGAAACATGAATAACAAATGTTAGCAAATTCAGATAAGGTCAAACTAGATCTGTAAACAAATAATCCAACCAAGTGAAGGTGTGGATGATATTCAAATATAGATAATGTGCAAACATACGAATGCCACTTTAATCAAGTTAATTTCAATTTTAAGTTAGAAATTGAAAAATCTAACATAAGTATCCCTAATTTTTATAAATGGGGGTATGTTAACCTCAACAAATGGTGCCTTCTAGGGGAAACATAGCAATATGTTATAATTTAGAGACTCTAGTTTAGACAAATAACTATATTACCTATCCCACTTTATCAATGCTATTATCAAAATTAGTTCATGGTTAAAACAAACCTTTTATCTATATAATTATGATCAAATATCAAAACCTATCCTTGATATGTGTGTGTTTTGATTCCACTTATTTTTTGTCATGGGATTCAGGGAACAAATTCTAGGTTTCATGTATTTTATCATTGACATTGACTTATGGCATGTTTGGATATTCATTAAGAACCATAATTTATCTTATAGAGGGATTGGGAATTTCTCTACTACCATCCAAGCATCCATATCTCTAATAGAGATGCCTTTGTATCCACTCAAGTCCTTGCTCCACTCCTAGCTAAGAGTCCATAGCCTTGATGGAGATGACCAGCATTGCCTTTGCTTGAAAATCTTTTGATTTTGCAATAAGATCTATTTTTTTATATTTTTAGATTTTTTAGGATTTCAAGAAAAGGATGTAAACTAGGGTTGGTAGGTTTAAGGGTTTGGTCAAATGTTTGATATTAAAAAAATCACCTATGATTGTACATTTGTCCCAAGCAAGGATATTTGTTAATTGCCAACATGACTATGCCTTTATAATTCAATCTTTCATCCCACATGTACAATCCTTCTTAATTCCATGTTTAGATGAAAAAAATGTTAAAATATTATGAAATAAATAATCTATCCATTAGTCCTTACAAGTTTCTCTAAATTTTAAAATTAAGCTCATATTTTAAACCCATAGTCAACATATGCTTAAGATAAATTCTTTCATTTTTAAACTGTGGAGTTCTTGAGCAATCAAATGAACTTTGATTTGAGGTTTATTTTAAAGGACTTACTGGAAGCAAGGAACAAAGTAGAGAAATGGAACACACAAAAAAATAAAAAAGCAAAAATCAAAGGGAAATCAAACAAATATATACAAACATATGTACAAACAAGGGATATGAAGGAAATAAACATAAAATAAACTAATCTAACTTACCTACTCTAGCTTTAAAAAAAACCTCTTCTATGGCATCTTCCATATAAACAATGTTCTGTAGTCTTGAATTTGCCAAATCCTGATTATCCTCTATGTAATCTTGCATGAATTGATATGTTGGTAGCTTGAATTTAATAGGGAATATAAGCTCTTGTCTATATACTAGTAAGAAGGGTGATTCTTTGAGAGCTTTTTTGATTCTATCTTTGTCTACCCAAAGGGCATACTTAAGTAGCTTATGCCATGTCCTAGGCTTGTCTACTACATACTTCTTTATTGCCTTCATCAAGTTATTATTAGTTGATTATGATACTTCATTACCCTAAAGATAATGGTTTCATGAGAAATTTAGAATGATGATATTTTCATATGCTCATTAGGTCATTTCAATGGATACAAAACCTGATCCATTATCACATACTAGAGAGACCAATGTCCCAGATATGGTGCATATGTTTTCTTCTAAAAAGGTGATAACTTCTTCAATCCTGCACTATTTAGTGGCCACTACCTCCATCCATATGGTGCATTATTTAGTATAAATTATAACTTATTTGTGACCTTTTTATGAATTGGGGTTTATTACCCCCATGATATCTAGTCCCCACTGAGTAAAAGGTTTATCTACCATAATTGGCTATAGTGGTATGGTTGTGTTAGGATCCTTTATGATAAAGACTTGACATTAATGGCATTTCCTTACATGCTTATGAGAATCCCTAAAGATTTTGGAACAATAATAACTAGATATAAGGATTTTGTGAGATATTGTCCTTCTAGATGGATGTCCACTTCCTAGTTTCTCATGAAAAATGCTCATTATTTTAGCTACTTCTTCTTTGGATACACACCTCAAGTAAATGCCTTCAATGTTTTTTAATGTACATCACTCCATATTTAATTATGTAGTGGGATACCTTGAGTCTTAGTTCTATTCTTTTCTCCCTGGTTAACCCTAGAGGATAAGTGCCATTGATTAATATATAGGCAATTAGATCATACCAATCATTGGACTAAAAACTTTCATGTTCAACGTACATGACATTTAGCTTGTGATTAGTATTAGAAATAAATTGGACCAAACCTGGGCACCTTACTAATTTTGAATTCTTTAGTTCAATGTCATATTCCTATAGCACTGACATCCACTTACCTCTCCTTTATCCTAGTTTATTTTGACTCAACATGTGTTTGATGGCAGGGTTTGGTAAGATTGTATGCACTTTATTGTTAATAATGTAGTGTTTGAATTTTTTCACTAAATTAATAAATGCACATTTTTATTTATCAAATAAAAAATAATTTAACTCAACATTTTTAAATTTTATACTCATGAAAGCAATTAGATGGTCACATCCATCAATTTGTTGAGTTAAGACTGCAATAATAGTATGATCAAAAATAAAATAATAAAGGTAAAAGTATTTGGAGAAGTTTGGGATTATTAGGACTAGAACTTATCCAATAGCTTCCTTGATGTCTTTAAAGACCTTCTTGGTTTCTTTATTACAAGTGATTTTGGCATTTTTTTGAGCATGTCATTCAATGGTTTGAAAATTTGTATAAATCAAAAAATAAAATTTCTTACAAAGTTAATTTTTCCAAAGAATGATTTCAATTATTGCCTACTATTAGGAGGCTATATATTTGATATAGAATATACTATATATAAATCTATAAAGATTTCATTCTTAGTGATTAAATGACCTGACAACTTTCCCTTAGTAACATAAAAAATACTTTTCTTTAGGTTGAGAGAAATATCATACCTTTTTCACATTTAAAATACCTACTACAAATACATAATATGGTCCTCCCTATTATTATAAAAAATAGTCAAATCATCCATGTAAATAATAATGCATTTACCTACCAAACCTTGGAAAGTATGATCCATGGCCCTCTAGAATGTTGCCCCTACATTGATTAGTCCAAATGGAATTCTTTTGTAATCAAACATGCCCTACTTGGTAGTAAAATAAGTTTTCATCCTATCCTTTTGATTCACCAACACCTGGTTATACCCTAAAAATACATCAAGAAAGGATATCATAGCTGAACCAAAAATGCTTTGTATAACATGGTCTACTGAAGGCAAAGGACAATTGTCCTTTTTAGATGATTTATTTGGATTATTGAAATCAATGCACAATCTTATTTCACCAATATTTTTCCTAACTAGCACCAAATTGGTGACCTAGGTAGAGTCCCTAATGGGAAATACAATCTTGGAATATAACAACATTTTAACTTCTTTAAAAATCATCGGTTCTAAAATAGGGTTGGTATGCCTCTATTTTTTTTTGAAAGGTTTGTAGTTTTCCTTCAAGGATAGGGTATGGGTGATGACTCGTGGATCAAAAATATTTAAGTCATCATAGGACCATGATATTATGTCCTTTTATTTTCTTATCAAATCTTTAGCATTTTCATTTTCAATGATCATACATGTTATCCCAATATTAACTAGTTGAGGTTGATCTTGAGGTTGAAGATTAACTACCTTGTAATCCTTCCTACTCACCTTAGGAATCTTAGTGTTCTCAACTAGTTTATCCTGATCAAATAACCTATCTAATGCAATCATGCCTTTTATTATTTTGTTGTCATTCAACTAAATGACTTCTTTCTATCAAGGGTGATTTCATCATCAAGGAGTCTAGATTCATTAATAACATGATCCTCGAATACTCTTGAGTTGGTCATGAAATTGAGGATTTGTTGGTCATCATTAAAAACTTGTAGATGTTTTATGTTATCTAGGATTGAAGGGAATGAAACCAACTCATTTCTAAAGTTTTGAGAGTCATGGTTTGTCATAAGATTGGATACAGCTGAGGAAATCTCATCAGCAACCTTATTTTCCTCCCTAGGGATGGAAAAAAATTGAATGCATAAAAATATTCCAATATATTTTAGACTATGACCCTATATCTCTTGAGATATGGAAATTTACACTAGTATTTACTCCTCACTTGATTGAATACAAGTTTTGAGTCACCATGAACTAGAAGCTATTTAATCTTATGCCTAATGGTAAATTAAAATTATAAAATCAAAGCTTCATACTTTGCAATATTATTTGTGCAAGAAAACTAAAATATATAACCATTATTTAGTTATTTTCCAATAATATTGGTTAGAACAATTCCGAAACTAGATCTAGACTTACACCTAGCACCATCAAAATGTAATTTACAAATTTCATGAAAAGCATGAGAAGTATTATAACTACATACCTTTGCAGTTTGGAGAGTATACACTCCTAATTCACAATCCATCATGTTAATCTTATCGGAGTTCAACATGTTAACCCTTTCATTCACATCATTATATTTTATGATCATGTGTTTCATCAAAGGCTCTTTTTCCACTCTAATACGATTTGGGACTCCTTTCCATGGCAACCATAAATGTAAATAGTTAGTGGACATATATCCAATTAGGGCCTTTGTCCACTCTCTACTAAAGAATATCCTATAAGCATCAGGTATGTCAAAAACTTGGTTGTTAATAAATTGCTAGACCCTTGGCTTAGAGGCCAGTTGCATATGAACATTTGACAATTCCCTAATTACTTTGACTCTAGATTTATCTAATAGAGTAATACATATATCAAATTTAATAGGACTGAAGCCAAGTTGTTTACAAATACCTATTGGCATTATATTTATGGATGTACCAGAATATAATAAACAATTATGTAAATTATTACCAAACATCTTGATAGTAAGCAGGAAAGGTGGGGATTTTATTTTAGCTTTATACATAGCAATATTGACATTGTTATTTTTGGGTCACTTACTAGACTTTTTAGACAAGGACTCCAACAACAAGTCTCTTTGCTTAGTGATCTACGTCAATTCATGCAATGTAATATTAGTCTTAATTTTATTCATGTCTTACACAATATTATACCTAGTTTTATTATAAAAATTAAATTCATTATTACTATGTTTAGAATTACTTCCCTTTGGAGGCTTTGGGTTATTATCTGAGGTAGTATCCATAGAAGTGTTGAAGTTATTTAGAGGTGTTGAAGTAGTCAGGGGCTGATTTTTCTCTCTATTCCTTAGAGGGTAGGTATTCTTTAGGAACTACTAAAAAGCATGGACTTCTTCAAAAATATCACTAGGTTCATTATCTTCTTAGAAAGGGATTTAAAATGTCCTGCCATGAAGGCTTGGTCAACTGATTTAGGTCTTGATGTAATTAGACCATTATATTTATTAGGAACCACTTTTGACATATCCAAATCTTTTTGAAAGGCCTCAAAAGCTTTATAGAATTCAATTCAATCTATCTCACCATGCCTAGAAGTGTAATGTACTCTACAATAATTAGGTAAAGAAATATCAATAAGATTTATATCCATTATTGTTTTCCATTATATGACTCATTGTTCTTATTTTTATTATAACTATCACTATGGAATCTATTACTGGGCCTATTGAACCTTTAGAAATAAAACATCCTACTCAATATCTCTCTAATATTACCAACATGTTTCTACAGTTGAAGAAAATTAGTGCTTAACTTTTAGACCAATTTCTAGATAGAGTCATTTTCATTTTTGGGTGCCTCAGAGTGATAAATTAATTTTTATTAGTACCAGTGGTTGGTACCAAGGCATTTTGGTCACTAGGGTTAAATCCATTAGTAGTAGTGTTCAAGAATCCCATGTTCTGGATAGGATGAGCATGACTTAATGGTAATTTGTTCGAAGTAGGGATTTGGTTGAAACCAAGTATTTTATTATTATTTGGGAAGACATTCAAGGTAAGAAAATGTGGGTTGACATTGGGAATAGATTAATGCATCTAACCTTTATGCTACATTTGGTCATTAATAATCATAGCATTAGCATAAGCTAAATCTAATGTGTTCATGGGTCCAAGAAACCTCTTTATAAATATAGAAGTGATAGGATATAAGGTATCCCTATATATTTATAAGAAGAAATATTCATATGGTTTATAAGGAGCTATAGTCTTATTGGGTATCTTTTGGAAACCAGCATTGAAGGCTCTAATGGATTCATTTGCATTCCTTTTTATTATGGTGAATTGTTAGCATAAGACATAAAGATTGATAATTTTACCAAACTGGTCAATGAAGATATTGTTAAAATCAACCTAACTTGTTATGTAATTTTCAATGAGATTTATAAATAATTCATATGCAACATATTTAAAAGTGAAATTAAATAAACTACATGCTACATCTTTATGAGTGACATTTAACAATCTCAAAGTAGCTTTGAATGATTTAATATATTCTTCTATAGTTACAATAATACTAGGACTAAATGTTGGTAAATATTTTTTAAGGCTATGAGTAAGGTCATGTATCACAATTGATGCATTGATATGGATTTAATATGTATTCACCTTGAATTGGTGAAGTTGGCAAAGAATTTAAAATCTTTCACTTACTTTTATCCTGCCTAGCTCTTTTATGGACTTCTAATTCAAGTAGAGGTTCCCTAGTCTCTAAATGTGACTTTGTTATGATTCTTGGTAATTCTAACTTGATAATTTTGAATCTTATTTGAATTATTATATTTCAATCCTATCTTTGTATAAAAAAATGATTATAAGTGCACATCAAGTAAATTTTACAAAGATTCATATAAAGGATGACAAAGGATGAAAATATTTAATCAAGTCAGATCAAATATGTATCCAAATACATAATTTAGATTAGAATTTACATGTTTTAAGATCATATGAACTCAATTGAGCAAAGGATCTAAGAATATTTGAGAAAAATAGCTATTTCTAACCTCAACCCTATTGGGTTCACAATTTTAAAGCTATCTTTAAGACAATCCAACATATGTTTTCAAAGAATGTCAATCTTTGTATAAATAAGCACAAAGACTAGTTTAAAACTATGAAGATCACCAACCTTTACATGATTATTATAAAATTAAAAAAAATAACAAATATTAAAGTGATCTTTAAATAAAAATCATAAAAACTAGGAAAGATACTACAAATATACAAAGAATTTGGCCCTTCTTCTAGCACTAGTGAAGATTGCCTTGTTGGTGCCTAAATATGTATCACAAGGTGGTCAGAGTGTTTAAAAAACACTTATCATTTCAGAATTCATAGATTGAGTTGTATTTTGTGATAATATTGTTATCTATGATAGAATAGAGGTAGAACATGTGACTGTTTCATAATATTTATATTAGTTGGTTGTTTGGATCTATCACAACCTATAAATATTTACAAATAAGGAGATGATCTATGCTAATTAAAGTGAATTATGCTCAATTATAAGTCCAGATCTAAACTAATATGGACATAGATAATGGAGCTTTAATCTAAAGTGAATTATTTAAAAAAGAAACAAGAGGATGGGTAGGGTAGAGACAAAATATGTTGATGTTGATCTTCATTCCAGACATCATGACAAAGTTCAAATATTATCTATGCATGTACTTAAAACTAATATATGATACAAAATAGCTTACGCTTGAATCTTACTAAAAATTAGGAAAATTTATAAGGAATATAAAAATAATGAAAATAAGAACCAATATTACTTTAAATATTAACCCCTATAAGTAGATGACTAATGCACATCTACAAATGTAGAGCAAATAAAATGAAGTAAACTAGAGAAAGTTTAGTTATCCTAGCATAAGCACTAGTTAAAAATTATGCATTCAAAGGTACACACCAACAATCTAAAATATCTATTCAAATATAGAATTTAGAATAGACAAGTGAGAGAGAAGACATAATAATTCACATAAATAAAATGAGATGATCTTTTTATAATTCTCTTCTTGCATTAGTTGTTCAAAGTGTACACTAGTTTTTAGCTCAAAAACTCCCCCTTATTTACAAATTATAATGCTCCTTTTATAATAAATAAGGTAGTATATTGTTTGATTATATCCACTTACAAGTGTACAAGTGTAAGGATAGTTTTCCTTTCTACCAAAGCTTTAGAATACACTAGAATTTCCAAAATGGACTGACCTAAAGGAAAATTGCTTACAAGTTACACATGCCTTTATAAAAGAATATTCTATATTTAATATTACAAAGATCTACGAAATAATATTCCTAACTAACTTTGTGGACCTTGTGTTGATTAAGTTCCCTATTTTTGCTAAATAAGTCTTATTTCCTTTTAATGTTGTTCATCAATAAGTTTTAGATTAACTATGGGTTTTAGGAAGATCTCATTTTCTTGATCAGCTAGATCTCCAAGGTCCCTATTGTTTCTCTCCAAGGATTATTTAATGGTCCTTGCCTAATAAATATTTTCTTTGGCTACTAGGATAATATCCATGATCCTATTATTGTCAGTCCTAGACTTTATTTGGCTCTTGTTCCTTACTTCCTACATGACCAAGGTGGTCCTATGCTTTAATTCCTAATCTATTATGAGGCCCATGGGGCTAAGCATTGTTGTTTCATTTATCATGGTCCCAAGGAGTCATTTTATCCTATCTAGTATCACCTTGTCATCTCCAAGGAGTCTTTCCAAGATCTTAGACCATGTACTCAAACACTTTATCTTATCTATGATTAATCCCATGGTTGTGTTCAAGTGATCTAAGATGATGGTCTTAAACCTAGGGATTTGATCCTATACCAAGATGTTGACCAATTCATTTATTTTGTCCTTTGAATTTTACCATTAGGTCACTAAGCCCTTGGATTTTTGCTAATCCAATACATTTTGTATTGCCTTTGTTAACTTTAGAGATTTAAAAATATCATATAAATATGTTTTAAACATCTTGATCATGGCATAAAGAACTAAAAAAACAACTTGAATTTACATATTCTCCCTATATTATTACAGATTGTCCCTTTACTACTAATGGCATTTGATGGAATCCTATAATTGAGATGATTGTGTTTAAATAAATTTAAGCACATTTTATTCAAAGATGTAGTTTTTAGTTGATCTTTACCCTTCAATAAGAGTCAAGCAAAAAAATGGTTCCACTTTATGAAAATTGAATTATTTTCCTCTAACCAAGGCTTTCTTCTTAGTGACTCTTTAAAATCTAACTTTTATTGGGTCAAAACTGATGCCAACTAATGATTGAGTTAATTTTGTAGGCTATAGGGTCTCCACTTGTGTGGTTGAAGTTCTAAGAGAATTCATCCATCTTTCCTTTTCTTATTGTTACAATGCCACAATTTAGGGCTTGAGTTCATCATGCACATGGATATTACATATTTTATAATGGCCCATAGGTTGTGCATGGTTGGGTTTTTTACATCTTCCCATATAAAAACCATTTAGGAATGGTTGGACCATAGATTGGATTATTATCACTAAAAAATTTGAACTCACTCAAAGGATGAGTGAAGGTCAACTTTGGCTTCTTGTGATTTGTTTAGACTAGAAGTATCTCAGCTTTCCTTTTGTGTTGGGTTGTAACAAGAACCATGTCTAACACTACTTCCTTCCCATTTTCTTCATTTTCTTCTTTAGCTAGAGCTTGAGGTTCTATTGTCTGTACTTCTTCATTTGATTCATAAGCACAAGATAGTGATTTTAGGGAATTTTCTATAGTCTCCTTAGGATCTAATATAATTATGTAAATTTATTCAATATGTACCTTTATTTCTTCAAACTGAGCTTATGAAGATTCCATCTCACCAACCCTCCTCTCCTCAAGTCTTTTTTCTTCTAGCCTTGGTGTATCTTGAGACTCAAGATATTATGTTACTACTTATGGCTATGTTAGAGGTGGTCTAAAAGACAATCTTAGTAATAAATGGTACTACATAAGTCCCATATACCATATATCATCACTTGGATTTTGCTCTCTTAGAAATCTAGCTTCAAGCTTGATGTTATGCTTCTTTAATCTTTCCAAGACCTCTATAAGGAGGATGCCTAGGTGTACATTGAGTCATAGACACCAGAGTGATTTTCATAGGTCATGTTGATTTACTTGTCCTTCAAATGTTTTGTACCTTTTCATTGGGGTCCCATTATCTCAATTCATGAATTTATAGATCAAAGGAGGTCCTATGCCTATAGATAGTATTTATATTGTCCCAATTCTAAAAATTAGTCCTACTAATGGTTAAGTGAAAAGAATGGATCAATCCATTTCTTTTACATTTACACACACCATCTATGTCATGGAATAGTTGGTATACCAATTCTTGTTTTACCAATTTGGTGGGTACATGAATTGGTAGCCTAAGAGGTTGACTTAGAGTTCCCTTTATCTTGATTATAGTGCAATGTGCATATAATTGAATATCCCCAGTGAGTTCAACATATTCATGGTCAAAGGGTTGAACCTCATCATTGGGATCCCTATAATGGCCTCAAATAAAGATAGATAAACACAACCACATATGAATTTAATATGGTCTTTGTATTTGAAAATATGTAATTTTGAGTAGTATTGGGAGAGTATTTGTTTCCTTTCATGTGATCATTATTTAATGATGGGGATTTTTTTGGTGGTTACCAAGGCATGTAAAAGCTAAGACATCATGTAGAAATGGTTAATGGTCTTCTTCTTGATTCTAATGAATTATCTCTTCAAACATGTGTTAATCATCTCACCTATGGGAGGGTTAAGTTCTCTCTCAACCATAAAATACACAAAAGGGACCCAGAGCTTATCAACATAGGTGGTGGAGGGGTTCCCAGACAATATTTTCAACAATTTCATTATCATCCTAATCTTAACCCTAAATTGGTTGATTGGCATATTTCCACTGAGGTTAGAGATTACTTGTGTTCCTAAATATAAACATGGGTTAAAGATGGTATTTAGGTTCATTATTGTTAGACCATTCATTGATTGTGGGTATATCCACCTAGGGTTTAGATAGCTTATATTATTTTTTGAAGGTAAGAGGTGAGATATAAAAAAACTCTTTTAAAACTATGTTCATGTACTATCATACCCTGATCAATTTTGTAATCCCTAGAAATAAGAGCAGAAATAGAAATACAATGTAGTAACTCTGGTTCATTGTAGCATAGTGAAGGCTCATCATCTAGATGTAAAATATGTCATAGTATCTCCTCTTTACTGATGCATTCCTCTCATATTCTTTGTTGATTATTGGTAGATCTTTAACAAACTTAACAATCTTATACCATTTGTTCTCTCCCATGTTTAAAGATACAACATTAAGTTCCATTTCCTTGAAGATTCTCCCCTTGATATCTATGGTCAAATAAAGATTTTTATCTTCCCTATGTTTTTTTTGGGCCACCATGACTATAAGTTTAAAAAATGTGCTTAACAATTGGTATCAAAGTAATTCCTTCAGAATCAGTCTAAAATTAGAAGCTATATCCTAGGAGAACACATGGCTAATCATCAAGGTCAAGATGGTTTCTCCACAAATAAAGCACCAATGTTTGATGGAATGAATTATGATTTTAAGAGTATAAGGATGAGAACATATCTTATTTCTCTAGGGTTTGATATTTGGTTATCAATAACGATGGGGTATATAACACCAATAAATTAGTCAATGGATCAGGCTATAAGTAAGGCATGTGAGAATAATGTGAAAGCAATGAATACCATTTTATGTGGCTTATAAAAATTATAGTTCATAAAAGTGATTCATCTTGTGTTAGAAAAATATATATGGGACAAACTTAAAAATATCTATGAAGGTGATGATAAGGTCAAGAAGGCAAAGATTAAAATTCATAGAAGGTAGTTTGAAAGTCTTAATATGAAAGATGAATAAAATGTTATAGCATATCTTCTCCATGTGGATGAGATAGTCGACACCATCAAAGGGATAGGTGATAAAATGGAAGAATTGATTATAGTATAGAAAGTACTAATGTCACATCCTATGAGGTATGATGTTAAAGTATCATCTATTGAAGAAATAAAGGAATTGGACACAATTAAAGATGGATGAATTACATGGAATTATCATATCATACAAAATAAGGATGGAAGTAGAAAATCCAACAAAGAATTAAGTAGCTTTCAAATTATCAAAGAAAGTGAAAAAGGAAAAACATGAATCAAGCTATATAAATAGTGAAGAGTTGGATAAAGAAGAAGCCCTATTTGTGAGAAATCTCAAAAATGGATCCAAGAGATATAAAGGTAAGTACCTTTTGAGTGTTTCAATTATGGAAAATTAAGACACTTTGTAAATAAATTTTCCCATTAAAAGTAAGAGAGTATTAATGATGAAGAAGAACATGATGAGAAATAAAGTAAGTATCACAAGAGAAAGAAAAACTACAAATAAAAAATATATGAGAAAAAGAAGAGATCTGATAATGAAAACAAAAGCCTTTATTAAAAAAGGTCTAGTAGCTCAAGTGAGGAGATTGAAGAAGGTGTTATAGATAGTGATGAAGGTGAAGTTTTGTACATGGGTATAGAAGATTGGGATGGTGATGACCAAATAACTAGAGGACAACCTTGGAGTGATTTAAAATCTAGAGAAGTAGAAGTAAATCTGAAAGGAGACCTATTAAGTGCCTTGAATGAAAACAAAATGCCTAAAAAAGAGAATCAGAAACAAAAGTGAAAATTTGATAAATATGAAGAAGATGATCAAGATAAGAATAAGAGTTATCAAAAATTTTAGAGGAGTCAAAAATGGTCATCATGAGTCTAAATTCTCAAGTTGAAGAGGTGTAGAAAATAAAGGATGATACTAAAATCAAAATTAAGGCAAAGAAGGAAGAATGTGAGAAGCTAGAGGCTGAATTGTTACCTTGAGAAAGGATTTAGAAAAGGTGAATGATAAATTGAAAATCAAATTGATATTTGAGAAGAGAATTAAGGTTCTAGATAGGATTCTAGATCATCAAAGGTCACTATTCAATAAGTCAGGTCTTGGCTAGGGAGATGAACAAAAGGTTATTAAGGAGGATGTTAAAATTACTAAACCTATTAAGATAAAAGAGAAGACTTCACCAAATAATGAAGCTCCACAAGTATAAAATAAAGGAAAGAAGCATTGGCATGATAGAAGATCATTCTTACCAAAATATTCTAACAGGTACCAATGATCATTTTATGGAAATTTCTTTAACTGCAACATTTTTCATCATAGAGAAAAGGACTGTAAGAGACATGTGAGGAATGGATATGCATGGAATAGAAGAAGAAAAGGATATATGAGGAATGGGCATGCAATAAATGAGTATGCATAGAATTATGGTACAAGTGAAGGATGTGAGAGGAATGAACATGGTTGGAATAGAAATAAATATTCATATGGTTTCATAGGTAGAAATTCATTTACTCCATTATTAAAAGACATTGTATATTATAATTGAAATATTTATGGACATATAGTGAGACAATGTGGAGGTAATCCTATAAACTATAACAAGAAAGAGGATGCATGAACCAAACATAAAAGATAATTCATGCAAGTTTAGAAGTGGATGCAGTAGATAGATAACTAAAAGGAGTAATTTATGCTTGCGCAAAAGGCATAAATATCAATGGCAAGGAGGCCATGATGGATCAAAAAGCATAAGAAGAAATGGTAGTGAAGACCATGTTGAAGGAAGAGAGATATGATGTGCATATTGGAAAGATGCTATGAAGAGGAACAATAAAAGAAGATATTACAATAAGTGGTATAAAATAAATTCAAGATTAAAATCAAGACAATGAAAAATATAATATCTTTTTCATCTAGTGGCTATGAGAGAAATCATCAACTCAGGTAGAACAAGGTGTACAACCCTTTGCCATTGATGTCAAAGGGGGAGAATTAAGGACAAGGGGAGTTCATATACTAATTCATGGGGATTGCAATCACTGACAAAGGGGTAAATTGTTAGAATAATTGTTGTAGATGTCAAGGAAATTATAATGGATATGAATGGAGATGTCAAATAGAATTTTTTCCAAAAGTAAACAGAATTGTTTCTAAAATTGAATGGAATTGTTTTCAAAATTCAATGTAAATGTTGATTGAAGTGAATGACAATGTTGATAGAAATGTTAAAAAAAATGTCAATAGAAATGTGGTGAAGAGGTACCTCTTAGATGGGAAAATTATTTTGAAGGATATATGAGGGAGAAGAGATGTGGAATTATAAAAATAATTTTATTTAAATGAAGATCATATAATTGTGAGAGAGAAGGAAGAGAGGAAGAGTAGAAAATTAAATAGAATATTTCTTAAGAAAAGAAGTGTGAAGTGTAGATTTTTTTTAGTGAAGAATATTATTTGAGAATTTTGAAAGAGGAGAGAAGAAAGTATATAATAAAATTACTAAGATATAAAGTGTAAGAGAAGCAAATACATCATTTGATTGAAGAAGAAATCATAGATGATAAAATCAATTTAGCTTTGGGTCAGTGGCTCATAGTCTAGGGGTTGGTGCTCCTATGGGCCGGTGCTCTTATGGGCCAGTGCTCATGAATTGGTCAAGCTAGTGCTTGGCAAAGGTGATCAGTGTCTCCAATGGGTGGGTGCTCATAATTTGACTGAGTTGGTGCTTGGTTTGGGGATTTATATCTCTATTAGGTTGGTGTTTGCAAACATTGTAAAATAGTTATATATATAAAATCAATATTTTGCCATGGTTTTCTCCTAAAAGGGTTTCCACGTAAATCCTATGTTCTCTTGTGTTATTAATTACTAAATATTGAATGTTTATTGTTGTTGTGGTTGATTAAATTTGAATATATTAAAATATTATGTTATACTAATTTACCCCCTCTTTCAATATATAATTTACCTTTGGATCAGTTTATACTTGATCAGATGGTAATTTTACTCTTTTAGGCTCAATTATGTTTGATTTGAGATAAAATTAGGGTTTGTGTAGATGATAAGGATTGCTTTTAAGTATTTTTAAAGGTTTAATAGCAATGGTTTTTTTAACATGATTGATTTTGTGCCTTAGATTTGATTTGGACCTTCATATTTATACTTTTTCTTTTTTGATCCCACAAAATCTTTAAGTTTATCACTTTATGCCTAGGTGGCATCCAATTGGAATTTTATTAGCACTTTGTTCATTAATGTGTTTAAAAAAATATCTTTGTCTTCCTCCATTGGATCATTTTTCATGGATCAACATGAATTATTGATATTTATCCTGAGAGTTGTACGTCATTTGTCACTATTTATACTAGGCCCTGAGGTTACACCGCACCTTGTTAGTCTTACTACTTAACATGTTTGTGGCACATGGTGATTCCACACTTTCTCAGAGGTTTGTAAAAAATTGACTTTAGCTATGCTCTGTCAAATTAATCACATCTGAGTGAACATGAGCTAGATCTTGTAAAGATTCCCAATGTTTAAGTTAGGGTCAAGATGCATAAGGAACTTAGGTTTAAAGACTTTAGACTATGGTTTTATTTTGTGTTAATAAACATGAAATAAACCTTGGGCTAAAATATTTAATCTAGGTTTAGAACATAGTAAAAAGGGACACCAAATAATAATAAAAGGACTTAACATAAGATTTTATCATAGTAATAAATATGACAAAACTTTAGGATAAAATCTCTAAGCTATGTTTTATAAAAATATCTCCCTACATTTGCTAGATCAAGACAATAAAATATACCAAAAGATAATGGGACATATATGGGCCAAACATAAGATTTTAGACTAAGGCCTAGTCAAATGTTTAAAACATGACTAAATCTTATGGTAACATTTAAGCTAAGACCATAACATTTACAATTGATCTTGTGTAAATTTAAAATTAATTAGAAGGGTCTTAGGTCAAAACATAGCTTCAAATAGATCCAATTAATCTATGGTAGGTCAACAAATAATAAAGGATTGATTTTAACATTGAAGTACATAATCCTAAGAATGTTTATTTTCGAGATGAAATTCCATTGATCCTACAACATGGAGAATAAACATGTTCATTCATTCAAGTGATATTGGTTTTTGAGCTTGAATTTGTGGTCTCATGGACATCAATGATGGCCTTATAAACATCAATTAATGGTCATGAGAATGTCAAATTTAAACATACATAATTAACCATAAGGGATAAATTTTATGGTCTTTTGGATGTTATTGATGGCCTCATGGATGCCAATTGATGATCATGATAACCTAAAATTTAATCTCACATAATTAACCATAGGGGCTAAAATTTGATGGCCTCATGGATGTGAATGACAACCTCACAAAAATAAATTCATGGTTGTAATAACATCAAATTTAAGTCCCATGAAATATAATATGTCTTATACGAACTTTGAATTGATACACATAATTCAATTGATCTCACCCAAGTAAATGTGGGTCATTAATTTGATCTAGGTACTCAAACATGGGTTGATCTTGTAGTCATAAATGGACTAAATAAGCTTGGGACTATCAAATCCTTAGACTAAATTTTTATTTTGTATTAATGAATATGAACAAACTTTGGTCTAAGTTTTAAAGATAAGTTTTAACATATAAAGGACCACATGTTTAGGAAAGTAATAGTTTTTAGTCTAAGTTAGAAACATAATGAAAAAGGTCCCCACGTATAATAAAGTCATAGCATAAAATTTTATCCTAACATTTAATTATATTAATAAATACAATTGAAACCTTGGGATAAATAATTAAGTTAAGTCTATGTAATAAAAAGGGACCCTCTTATTTTTTCACTTTGATCTTACTCTATTTGATCTTTAACATCCACTTAAATATGGGTTGTTGATTAGGATATGAGTGATTGAATGAGGTTGGCTTCATGGATTAGGTCTTCAACTTATCGGGTCCTCTTTGCTTCATCCAATCAAATTAGATTGATTAAATGTGGGTTGATGATCCTACAAACAAGCACATGTTTTAAGTCAGGGCTCAAATTGAAATAAGACTTACGATAAATTCCTAAGACTAAGGTCTTGTAAATGTTAATAAACATGAATGAGGCCTTAGGACTAAGACATTAATCTAAGTTTGTAACAAGAGGGACCATATGAATAATAAAGTTGGACCAAGCTATGAACATAATAAAAGGACCTTATAAACATTAAAATTGGACCATGCTAAAATAAAAAAGAATGAGAGGCTTAGGACTCAAAGGGACAAAGTACATAATTTTTAGGCTAAGGTTTGGTTGTATTTAAAACACACCCAAGCCTTAGTATAAAAATAACACTTATGTCCATGGCAATTTGAAAGTGTTCTTATGTAAATTATTCTTACCAATTTATGAATTTGGTCCAAGAAAAACTATTCTAGGGTTTCCTAAGGAAGGTTTCTAGAATCTTTAAACATGGATTTATCTTGAATTATATAGACCAGGGCTAGTAAAAGGTCAAATTAGGATTGAACCCTAAAAACTAGATAGCCTATTCAAGAAGGGTTTCATCAAACCTAAACTTGAAACTTGAAGAACAAATGTTAACAAATTTAGAGAATGTTAAACTAGAGCTATGAACAAATAAGCTAATCGAGTGAAGATGTGGATGATATTCAAATATAGATATTATGCAAACATATGAATGACACTCTAATGAAGTGAATTTTAGTTTTAAGGTATAAATTAGAAAATTTGACACAAGGGTCCCCAATTTTTAGAAATGGGGGTATGTTGACCTCAACAAGGACTCTAAATAATTCACTTTGTTCACTCAAATTTGGGTTAACTAGTGAATTATAAATATCATCCCATGAAGACTATACATGAAATAAAATTAAACTGGACCTACCTTCCCACAATGTCTTCCTCATTTCTCATGACCCTTTATAGATTCAATAGTCTACTATGAATATTCGGTACTTACATGAGAAATTAGGTTGGCACGATAAATATATTTTGAAACTATTAAACCTCTTACCAAAGTCTAGTATCCTATTACACTCCACTGGAACTTGGATCTATTATGAGGCCAATTTTGGAGTTTGAGATTCAACTTGGATAAGAGATGTGCCTCATAATTATCACATATTTTAGTGTGATTTTTATTTTTGAAAGTTTATTTCCAACTTTTTATTATTTCCTATTATTTAACAATTTGGATTTTGAATTTTAGGGATTCTATATATTCCTCCTTCATATAGATTCAAAAAATTTAACATGGGTTTAAAAATGACTATTACTAGATAACTTACACTTAGTGTCTAGGGAAAATAACTTAGAGAGCATGGTGTCTAAGACTCATAATTTCATTTTAAATAAAAGTGATGTATTTAAACAAAAATTTGATATGACCATAGTGAAATAGAATAGGGGATATGATGGAAGTCAACATGGAATGAAAAAATTATTGTAAATCACAAAAAATGTATATTTAAACAAAGTACAATAATAGGTAAGTATGAATCATAATAATAAGGAATAATATGAGTAAACATGAGAATAATTTTTTAGATTTACTACCATAGAAGAATATGACTAATTTTAAGAGTATGAAATCATGACTATCAACCAGTTACATATTTTTTAGGGAATACACTTAGATAATATTTTAGACAAAAGTAATTTAGAACATGAATATTTGTGAGGAAGGACTAGTCCTATCTGAGGTCTTACAATTCAACTCACAAAAAGAAAACCAAATAAGTTTGGAAAGGATGGATGTGTGTAAGAACTAATGGTATGTTTTAAGGAAGGTCTGGTCATATCCAAGGTCTTACACTACAACTCAAAAAAACCAAAACCAAAGAGGTATAAAAAATAAATAATTTTGTAAACTAAAAAATTTATGACTTAAAGGAGAGTTGAAGGCTTACTAGCAAAATGAAAAATAAACATAAATATATTAATGAGTATGGATGTGTAGTACCCATGGTCTTAAAATATAATATCATGAATTCGTATATAATTGAAATAAATTTAGACATAGCAAAGGAGAAATGATAGGAACTAAGGCTACTAAAATTGATGGGAAACTTTGAAAAACCTAAAAGAAGTGTTAGCACCAAAATATATGTAAGATAAAAAATGAAATAAATGAAAATTTAAGTAAAATATTTATTTAAGAATTTAGCATTAGTGGTTTCTTTGAAAATATGTCCTTCATTAGTTTATATAAATATAAGGATCAAGAATGTCTTTGACCAAATAAGGGCACCACCATTTTTTACTATACTTGCTTTATTAGTCATGGGTATAATATAATTTAAGGACTAAGGCACCAAAATTAAAATTATGAACTTTGACCTTTTTTTAATGTCATTTGGAAATTTAGGATTTAAATTGGTGCTTATGTTACAAAACACCCATATGACACTCATTAAAAAGGTCTAAAGCATATAAATATGATTCATGAAGTTATTCATTGGGGATAATTCCATGAAGAGAGATATGTAAGGATGGTATCTCAAATTATATAGGTAAGATAGGTTTAGAGCCATGCATTAAATAAAATTGTGTTGCCCCAGTAGTAGTATGAATGCTAGTGCAATAATCACAAAGTGTAGGATATAATTTTAAATACCAATCAAAATTAGAATCTTATATTTTTTTTGTAAGATTTTATTAATAATTTTATTAGTGGCCTATGCTTTCCCATTGTATTAAGGATGATAAGGTAAGGATCAGGTGTGTATGATTTAGAATTTAGCACATAATTATGGCATATCCTTTGTAGATGCTAGAATTTAGCATCCTTGTTTTATTTTGCCATCTTTTAGGCTATCACTTAAATAATTAAATGTAGACTCTAGAAATCTACACTATATCCTAAAGTCCTAAAATAAGCTAAGTCTGAAATCCTAAAATCCTAAAATAGACTAAGTTTGAAATGTGGTAGAAACCTCCAAAAATTTATATTTTGCATCTTAACTCCTAGAGGTCCCAAACCACTCTCAGACATCCTGAAAGTATATACATAAAATATAACTTAAATTATAAGAAACTAAATATCCATAATTAAATGTCAACTTATATATATACCCCCTTTTTACACATGGCAATTAATCTTATTTATTACTATTTACCATCCCTAACTACCTTAATCATTTTAATTAATAAAAATTATAAAAATCTAAATCTACCTAACCTCCTAACAAACTTATCCCATGGTTAAAACAACTTGAATAACCTCAAAAGTCATTTTAACTCTCTTTTACCCCATACCAGGCCATTAGAATGGATTTTTGTCCAATTTCACCCATTTTCTATAAATCAACATCAATCCTTTATGATCAACATCGATCGATTAGAATTAATGTTGATCCATTTATATATAGTAGACCTCCATGGCTCAGGATGGAATGTGACTACAATTTAGAACTTGAAAAACTACCAAAATTTCATTGCAACCTATGTTTGGAATTTATCAACAACCTACTATCTTATGGAACTTTTATTGGAGAGCTTATCAAATGTTTTCAAAGGTTTTTCTCTCTCATCTTATCTAAGTTCATTTTTAAGCATTAAATTTTAGTATTACTTTTACATTTATTTGCATTTCCAATCTACTATATTTTATGTCTATCTTACATTCAGTTTTGATCATTTTATTAAAAATAAAGTCTGTCATTATAGTCTATTTGTATTTCAATAATTTTACATAGAATCGACATCAATTCTTATGAATCGACATCAGTATTGTACAATCAACATCGATCCTATATAATCAACATCAATCCTCTAAGATCATCATCGATCCCTATCAGACTATAAAAATACCCTTTAAATAGTTTGTTTTCCATATGTATCATTTATTAAAATTGTATGTTGTTTTGTAAATATCTCTCCTAATCTATTGATATCCATTAATGAAACTTAGTAAAGTATTTATACATATTGTCCTTAAATAATCCATTTATCTTATCTCTTAGTCATAGATAGTCTACATTTATCTAATATTTATTAAGTTGTATGTTGGTGTTATTTATACCTATATCTATTATCTTGTATATTTTATCTGTTATATTGAATAATCCATAATCATTTATCTTTTTAAAATTATCTTTTACATTGTTTATATCTTGTAATCTATATCTCTATAATTTCATGTTTATTTATAAACTTGAATCTTAAACAGTGGGCTGACATCTATCTAAGAAAGCATGCTACTTTTTGAGACTGTTTGTAACCAAGTAGCCCACTCATCTCTCTTTTAATCCCATTTTTTGTTTAAGTATGGTGTATTACATGTCATTCCTCCCCAACCAAAGAGGAGTTCTCACAATCAAGATTGATCAATGGTGCACAACCAACCATATATATCTCCATGTAATATTATAACCTGTTTATGTTTTACTTTTAGTAGTTAATTAGAAAATCTTGAAAACTCATAGAAAAATACTCAAACATACTTATTACTTAAATTCCCACCATTATAAAAAATTATGGTGTTGGGGACTATAATGTGATAAATCATTTGATCAAATATAAATCTAGATATGTAATACTTATGACATTAACAAGGGGCATAGCTTCAACCCACTTAGTGAAATATTTAGTGGTTGTGATGATGAATATATAACCATCTTGGGAGCAAAAAAATTTACCAATGAGATCTGTCCCCACATGGAGAAATGACAAAGATATTCTAATGTTTGAATTTAGGCAGATGAGAGTGGATAAGATCATTTTGAAATTGGTAGGATTGGATTTTTCATGAATGTGATAGCATCTTTCTTAAGTTTGGCCATAAGTATCCCACATGTAGGCATTTTTATGTTGTAATATGTCTACTAAAATGACCACCACAAATAACCAATGTACTTCGAGAAGGGAAGGAAATTCATCTTCAGTGACACAAAGGATCAAGGTTCTTTTTTCATTATGATAATATAGGATGTCATGTCATTATAAATATTTATAATATTGTTTTTGAATTTTAGTTTTTTCATGAGAATTAGTATCAGTAGGATAATTTTGATGCTCAATAAAATGTATGACAATTTTGAACCATGGGATTTGTCAAATAGTGATAGACTCAATGTGGTAAATAAAATAATTTTTTAGTGTTGGTAATGAATATGGTTATTTTAATGTGTGGATGAGAAATTATTCATCATTAAGATTTTGATGAGGGCGAAAAAGAGAGGTAGATGAAACCAGCGATTCAACTATGGCATTTTGATCTTATGTATTTGGTTTTATAGTGAAGGTTTATAATCTTTAGCAAGAGTGGTCTAAGTTTGATGATAAGTAATGATATTTTCACTCTTCCACTAGTATTCACTATTTAATTGATTATAGATGATTCTATAATCACATAAGTCATGTAGATAAGGGATGTCTAAATCAATGGAAGCTTGCATGCCTAGGATGATAGATTCATACTTAGCCATGTTGTTAATGTCAAAGGATAATAAAAATGTAAGAGAAATGATTTTTCCATGAGGATAAACTAAGACACATTATAACCTATCTCCTTAAGACATTTAACAACATCAAAATGGAGTTTCTAAGTATCTTCATGTAGGTCAATTATAACTTTAGGTAATTATTCAATGATGACTTTGGTTTTTTTTTTTATAGAAATGTAACTGTATGGTTCATCATGACTATTTGTTTTGAGATCAGCAATAAAATTATGAAAATTATCTTTGAATGAAATCACTTGATTAAAACTTTCAATGTATAATATTTATTCACTAGGAAGATTATATTGGAGATGATCAGTGGCTAGTATAGGATAGGAAGTAAGTTGGTCAAAAATTTATTGGCCTTTAACTAATTTTTGTGTGATAATTCAAAAGTGAAATTCCATAAAAAAACATCCATTTTACAATTATATCCCCAGTTAAGAATATTTTTAAGAATAAATGACAGAGGATTGGAATGGATGATGACATAAGTTTTTTGATAAATCATGTAGTGGTAAATTTTTTTATTTATGAAATAAACGGCAAGATAGTCATATTAAAATTTGGTATAAGATGTTTTATAGACTATTATATCATGACTAATATAATATATGGAATATTCATGACATATTAAATCTTTTTAGGAAAACATTTCCCTAATTGATATAGGGGTAGGGAAAGTGTATAAGATGAGAGTTTGATCATTGAAATGAGGGAAAAAAGTGGGACAATGCAAAAGTGATTATTTCATGATGTTGAATAATATTTGATATATATCAGTTCATTCTATAGATTTACCTTTCTTGAAAAGGGAGTGAAATAAATAAATATGATAAGCAATATTAGGAATGAATAATTGGATTACTCCAAGTTTACCAAGGTATGTCCATATCTCTAGAATAGAATGAAGAATAGGCATGTTATTTATGTTTAACCCTAAAATATATAAATGGGGAATCTATGGTTAAAGGAGTAGAGATAGCGCAGGGAACAAAGATGGTAACTATCTCTAAAGTAGGCCAATTAATTGTGAAACTTAGATAAACATATACTAAATTTATTATGCTAAGATATGATAAAAATATAATGTATATATATGTTAGATATTATAATGATAATGAACATAAGATACTTATCTAGTTATAATACTAATATAGATCTAGATCTAGAATAGGTATAATGTAGACTGGATCTAGGCTTTAGATCAAGTGCATGATTTTGGAAATTGTACCTTTGTTGTTGCAGACACTTGCATTGACTTAGGATGATTATGTTAATGTTAATGTCTATCTTAGATATAGATGTCTAGTATATAATACTTTTTAAAATTTTATGTGACCACCTAGATTCTCTTGGTTTTTGTGTCACCTTCACTTAGTGCATTCAGATTTGGGTCATGCTCTATCACTATTTTCCAAATAGAAAAACCCTAGTTCTTCATATTATATATTGTTATGGGAAAAATAGGTTAGTGTCCACATGGTGTTGATATTACCCAAATACCCCTTTATAAATGAGCATTTCCTACATATCCAATACACTGAAGAGGGCCTTAGACCTATGTAATTCTCCCCTACATGTTGGATGATTTGTGAATCATGAAATGTGTGATAAGTATAAAAGTGACCTAGATTGTAACTTGGTAAATGTATCTCATGGAATGGTCCTTAAATAATTACAAAATTTAGGTATGTTTTACCTATCAATAATATCAAAATAAGAGAAAATATGGCAACATTTCTCACATGAGTGTTTGATTGAGAATTTTTTGGTTTGTGCTAGGTGAAAAATGAATGATAGTTGATCCTAAATTTATACCAATCCCTTTAGATAATATCTCACATTAACTCACTTTTATAACCTTTAAGATACTTTTCATTTTCAAATTAGTTAACTCTATGTAACTAGACACTTGCATTAAAATAAGACACTTGCATTGACATAGATGTCTAACAAGGATGAAAGTCTATAAATAGATACAAAATAGGCATAGGTCCAAAACTTTTAGAGATGGAAGATAATCAGGTTTATAACATTCTAGGAAAGATAGAACGACTGGGTTGTCAAAATTATATTGGTCAGACTAAGAGATAAGTAATTAGGCATAAATAGATAGTGTATATGAGCCTTTTAGTAGTGTGAAAGGTCTATAAGATGAAGGAATATCCATGATATGTGTTTTCCAAGTGTACAATATTGATGTGATATATAATTTAGAAATAGTTACTACATTCCCCCTTTAATCTAGTAATTAAATTTATAGTTTAAAGGAAAATGAATGCATACCTCAGTGTGTACAACACACCTTGCCTTTGCTTGAGTCCAAATTGAGTGTTTTATTGGTGACTAGCCTACAACTAAGAGCATGTTACAATATATAATCAATGCGTATAATATGAAATTAAAATCATTTAAATGATTGAAATTGAAAGAGATTAAGTTTTATGAGTACAATTTCTTATTGATATAACCATCTTCCCTTTTGTCAACTTGATTTAAAATATGTACCATTATAAACCATTAAAATTGAGACTAGGTTAAAATATAATATATATATATACATATATATATATATATATATGTATATATATATATATATAAAGAGAGATAGAGAGATTGGATGATAGATGCCCCCAACCTTGGAGAAAAATATGAGTTTTCACTAGGTAGTTGAGATTAGCTCCATTGTGCAACTCAATCATACTTATAACCTAGTGAGTATGAGTGAACAAAGTCAATTCATACTATAAAAATAATGATATTTGATGATGTAATCAATTCCAACCTATAAACTTGGAAAAATTGAGTTATTTAATCACCTTAACCATACCAAAAAGTGAACCAACTACTACAATAGATTGGTTCAATCTATTATGTATAATTCCAACTTGGTGGGAGATGATAGTCCCTAAAAGTGTTGAAATATGAAGTTTATTTTATTTTTGATATTAGTTACATGGTGCATAGAATATGCACCTTATATATGTCTCATGATGAAACTATGTAAAATAATGATACCAATGGATATAATTCTACCATAAATGTGTATCAAAATCATATAACTATGACTTTAGCCAATTTATAAACTATGTAAGTGTGGAGAACATGTTTCCATAACATGCTCCCTCCATATTATGAATTTGAGAACTAGTGTAATTGTGTATAACATGTTTCTAAAACAATCCACCATTTTCCAATGTGGAGGACATGTTTCTAAGACATTCCCCCACTATAATCTAGGTATGATGCATATTGAATAAGTGTGGATAATATGTTTACAAAACATGCCCCCACTAAATATAAAACTATGTCAAATGTGGATAATTGTTTTTTAAAACATTCCCCCATTTCAATCTAAATCTATGAAGCAATGTGGAATTCATGCCTCTATGGCATGCCCCCATTGATATCCCCCCCCCTTTTGAGGCGAGGTAAATTAAAAACTCCTAGTTACATTAATTCAAAAATATTAGATAAACATATAAATTTTATATGTAATATCATATAATGGAACATATCTAGGTAGATATATCATTGAAACATGAATAATGTGATCACATAAAATCCTAAGATGCATGATGTAGATCATGGAAGCACCTAGATAGTAATAGTACAAGATCAATAATAAATTGACCACACACACAAGAGCACTCAAAAAGAAAATAAAGAGACAAAGGTTGAAGAAAATATAAAATAAGGGTCATGTTCAAATGCCACATAATCAAAAAGACATGACTTATTCAAATGTCCACAAATCAAATAATGACATATTTAAATGTCAACATATAACAAATAAGGACATATTCAAATGTCAAAGAAGTAAACAAAGGAATAGGGGATAAAAATAATTGATCGTATTAAATTTATAAAATAAGAAAGATAATAGCAAGGAAAGACACTCAATGAAGTACATAAATGAAATCATAATAAACCAACATATATATGTGTTAGTAACAATGTTAAATACATAGAATATCATGTACATTTTGAAAGATATAAACATGGATAAATGAATGTGTAATTATATGATCTCAAACATGATAATGTAAAGTGACCATATATGATATAGTCTAGATATATCATAATCATAGAGGTGGATGCCCCCAACATCCTAGTGACATTAGTAGAGGGAAACCCAACATCCAAAATTGCATAGATCATGTATTTATGTATGTATGCATCACACTAAAAATATGTGTGAAACATGTGTATATATAAAATATTGATATTAAATTTACCAATATGGAACCAAAGACATGTATGCAATGGAGCCAATAGGATATGTAAATGATGAACATTTTTTTTTTTTTTTTGATTTTGATTTTTTTGGTATTTGTAAAAACTTTCAACCTTAATTTAGATCATTTACATCATTTAAATCATGATTAGATAAGTGTAAATGCTACATATAATGTTTTTACTCATATTTTACATGTGAAATATAATAACCAATGCTATCATTTGGGATATGGATCAATTTTCCTTCATGAGAAAAAAAATTACCTTACTATTTTTGGTCTATTTTTTATTCCATTTTATATAACCATAAATTTTCCATGTAAATTAATATGGAGCATTTTTGGTATAATCAAAAATCATGTTTGAATAAATTTAGGACCACAATAAATTGGTAGTGTTATGTTTACAAGGGAGTCTTTCCAATATCCTTTGATTTGTAAGTCTTTTATGTCAAAACCAAGCTGTCAAAAATGTCTTATATGGCAAGTAGTTTTTCTTTACTAGGATCTATATGGTTATGCCAAGATTAATTGCCACTCATAAATAATGTTATTTTTAAATATTTTTCAAATTTATGGTTTTTATATTATTAACCTTGGGGTGTTTGAATAATATGTAGACCATAGATTCATCCCTAATTAAACCTTTTAGGGTTTTTACACAAGTAATTCCAATGTTTGGTTAAAAGGCTGAGATGCCTAAAATAGTTAAATAAATTGAAATAATTAAGCTAATAATTTTTCATGATTTAATATTTTTTTGAATTTATATAAATAGAAAAAAATAGGGATAAATATAAACTTAGCTAAAAATTGACTATCACAGATGATCCATGTTCTAGAATTTGAGAATAAGTAGTCATCTATGTCATCAATAGGATTCTAACATTTGTATATTCCCTAAGTAGTAGATCCCATTTTGGATAATATTTCCATCCATGTGTAGTTTCCTCAATGTGGCATTAAGTTGACTTTATAGGTTTGTTCCTATTTTGGGGAACACCTACACCCATTTGTGTATGTTTTGTTCCTTTATGACTAAATCATGTAGCTATGTATTATAATTAGAAAGCTTTATTTGATGTGAAAACCATAGTTATATTTTCAAGTATGATATGAAAAATTATTGAGTGTGTTATTAATATGTCCATGACATCAACACCCCATTATGTAGAGATTTTCCTACATGCCAATTCTCCGAAGAGGGAACAAGTCCAATGTAGTTCTCCCACCTAGTGCTTGATGTATGTGAAAGTGAATTATATAATGAGAGTGGCCTTAGATGCCTTAAATGTGCTTTAGATTTCAAATTATTGAAAATTGGACTTAGGGATGCTAAAAATGGTAGTGTGTAGAAAGTAGGGAAGAATAGGAATAATGTACCTTGATTTTGTATAATTTTCTCTTTGGTTTGAATCTATTTTCCATATATTCAATAGATATGGATTAGACTTATGTTTATAGGGTTTTGTTACCTGTTCTGATAATAAAATGATCTTACACCGACCTTAAGAGGGATACACATTTGAAAAAGTATATGTTGGGAAGAGATGGGGTTAAGAATATTATCACCCAATTGGGGACACTAACACCATGTTGTTGTAGTGTCCTAAATATGAAATTAAGGTCCTTTTTTAAGATTTATAAGAAAGTTGGATTGGATTCAAAGGTGATATTTCATGAACTATGTCTTGACTAGCTATAGGTGACTATGGTCTATTATATGATTGTAAATGTAAGTATAAGGCTCTAGAATGGGTCTATAGCTAGTCAAGGGAAAGGGTAACTCAAGTGATACTCTTAGAATCCAATTACCACTTTTAAGTGATTAAATTTTCTACTGATTTATGCTAGTGATGTAAGAAAGAAAAAATACTAGTATAAATGAAAAAGAAGTGTACCTAGATTTGTCTTAGAATTGAATCTCATGTCCCTATTTTGAATATGTGAATCTAGTTCTGCATATGTGAAACATAATTTAATGCAATTTCCTACAATGAAACACAAAAAAATTAGTCCTTACTAATGAGATAATCAAAACTAAAAGACTATACTAAAATTAAATAACTGAGTAAAGAGAGAGGAAAGGAACATATACACCTCATTAGGTATGTGAACCAATGCATGAAATTGGTGACAACCTATGTGTGTGAATGTGCATAGTGATCATATCATTTTATAACTTGAAATGAGTTGATGACTTAGTCTACTTTTAAATCCACCATTGTCCACCCCTACTTGGGGGATTCTAATATCTATGAAAACCTTAGATAAGATTATACGTGTGTCAAGCCCTCTCATGTAGGTGGATCAATAATTCAAGTAACACATGACTCAATCATTACACCTATGTGAAGTAGATGCATCTATAACTATACTACATAAAGTGTTGAAAGTATCTAACTATGTATGCAACAATGCTGCCACTCAGGTATATTAGGTGGATTTAGGCCACTAGAGAATGCTAACTAATACAGATGGTGTAAGGCATGAATCCGATGACAACCTAGAATGTGATATCAAGTGTATATAGTGTAGATAATGACATGGAATTTTCCATTCTATATGATCAACCTATCTAAAGTTGAGTATATGGAAACTATATATCACACATATGCCCCTAATATAGTATTTGAGTATATTGAATCTTAGTCAATTATGTAATATTTAAATCTATGTAATTGATATGAATGTATGGGTGATCATGCTTTGACTGATACCTTAAAAATTTAAGAAAATGGTATGAATTTGAATTAAAATGATTGAATCTAAGTTAAATCTAAACATCATTACCAAAATTGTGATTGTATATGTGCAAATATGTATTCTACCTAGTGTACTAGTTTGAATGTGTAATAACCCCATTGGGTTTTACTAAAATATTGTAATAATGTTTTTTTAAAAAATTAAGTACACATATTCAACATATAGATTTCACCATGAGAAACCTAGCTACTGATCTTTAACTAACTATATTAATTTACTTAACCATATAGGCTATAGCTAATCCACTTATCTAAGGATCACTATGATCATATATAGAAGTCATGAATAGTACTAAATAAACATAAATACTACATCTCAACATAAATTAAATAGTATAAATTCAGTCACAATTGATACAACATTACAACCAATATTATAGAAGTAGAATGTATATATGATATAGTTTTCAATAATACATAATAATATCTCAAATGATAAAATATTATGAAAATATTCTCTGAGTATGGTCTCCATGAATCAAGTATCAATATGTAATCTCAAGTGTAGTCTCAAGTATAGTATTCTATTTGGGAGGGAGAGCATCATCTGAGCACTTTTCCACACCAAGCATGGACTATAGATCACCCATTATATCTCCCAAACAAGGGGATGGCCCTCCCTTCACATATGGTTATATAATGGCAATGTGGGAATCTAGAGCAACAAACCAAAACCCATGTGTTGAAGATATCTAATACATAATATGTACCATAAATGAGTTTGTTCTAATATTTTTTTACACAAATATGAAAATTATATCAACATATGAAATGACAATGTTTATCAAACATTATTTTGGCCAAAGTTTTAACTAATAAATTATCACTAGGATCATTCAAATTCATTCACACCACTTGATCAAATTACACCTCATCTTAAATTGATGGTGCTACTAACGTCAGTGGAATCTATCCACTACTTAATTAGAGTCATGCATGATTTGGTAAAAACATATAATAATATTAAAACCAATAGATCAACTCAAAAATAATCCTCTTTAGCAAATCAAAATTAAACTAAGTACAAAATTATCACACACATTCATTTACTCCATCAAATTAAGTGAAATAAATCCATTTATCTAGTTTATTACTTATAATAAATAAAATCCAAAAATAGTCTTAAACATACAATCTGGGTATGATCACATCAAAATTATCAGTTACCTATCATATGAAGTAACTTATAATGTTATTTATCCATAAAATAATAGTATATAATATTATAAATATAGTTTATATTCCACATATAAATAAATCTAGTCTAAAACATCATAATTAATTATATTTAATATTTTAACTACTTTATTTTAATATTTATATATAAAACATTAAAATATATCTCAATTAATCAATTACCCACCAAATGGTATAATCTAATAAAATATGTGACATAGTCCTAAATCGTGTAGTTATACCCACACACACACACACACACACACACACACACACACACACACACACACACACACACGAACTCTTCCAAATCATTTTTAATACAATACCTTTATTTATCGTATATGTTATATTTTAAGTAGACATCTATTGTCCATGAATTAGAGTATTATCTATACTATAATGTATATTTATAGTCCAGAAAAATACCCCCATGGCCCCTTTTTTTAAAACTAGATAATTTACCCACATTTATAGTTATTTAAATAAAACATATAGACTTTCACAAAATCCAAATATATCATACATACAACTATATGTTACATTCAATTAAACAAAACATTTCTAATTCAATCATTTTTGGATTTTCATATAAACAAAATGCATATGATTAAATCCAAAAACAAAATCGACTAGGCCCCATTTGGGTCTTCTATCATAATCACACAAAATAGCCTATATATATTTTATGCCTCCATTCATATTAATCCTTATACCCAATTCCCATTTGACTATGTTTAAACTTTTCATTGTTTAAAAGATAAATTATAATACACATTCATCTCTATTATAGGTGTAGTTCCATCATATAATAAAAACATTAAAAATTATGAAATCAAAAACAATTTTGGGTATGATCTACGTATAAAACTATAACAAAATCAATATATAGTCATTTACCTACCCATACTCAGGTCTATAAAATGACTAATGTGACTAATTCACAAAACCATAATGAACTAGTATGTATGTTACTAAATTTTATTACATAATTAATAATATAAACTATATTTTTGAACCTGTATGTATTGGTACTAAAACCAACATAACCCAAATGAAATATTAACCCCCAATATGCCTATACAGGTAACTACAAAACTTAGTACACACTATCCTCTATATAAGTCTTATAATTTTACAATGCATGTTTGTATCTGAATGTATATGTAAATAATCAAATTTCAAGGATATACATATAAATATCTATATACATAGTCAAAATATAGAGTTATAAATATAAACTTAGATGTACTCAATCATCCAATAAAGCCCTTCAAATCAAGTTCAAATATATATATATATATATATATATATATATATATATATATATATATATATATATATATATATATATATATATCTTTATGTGTGTGTATGTATACTCATATTAATTAACCATAATATACTTAGATATATATTTGTGTATATACATTCATATATTTACTTTTTATAATGAATCTCTCATTTTATACCTAAATTCCAAACAAGTGTATACATAGTCACACCCAAACATTTATCTAGAGTTTTAATTTATATCTCAAATACCCAAAATTAATAAGTACAACTAATTTTAATAGTCTAACTCAAATCACAAGTATATACCCATCAAAAATATTTCCTTATTTATGATTAGAGTTTTTCAAACTAAGAGATAGTTTAAGAAAAGATTTCATAGAAGCTTAACAGTCATGACAATTATATGGCCTTACCTAAACCCTCAAGTTACCCTAAGTTGAATGTGGTGTTCTATGGAGGTATAGCCTTCCACATGGATCCACATGCCACCCATAATTTATATATTTAAACATATAAAAAATAGTAACCCAAACTTAGTTTGAAAAGCCTTCCATTATTTCACATAGGAATTGAAATACAAAACCTACCTATGAATTCTAAATAAGTTGTATGAATCCTTTCCTCTTTCCTTCAAATTATCTCCTTTTTCCCTTTATGTAACTCTATCCTCTATGCCATATACAATATTTATCCTCAAATTTTTCTTTCTCTTGTTTTTATTATTTTTCATTGCCTTAGTCTCCACCCTTAATAACCGCTTCAACTAACTATATAAATGCTTGTAAACATTTCTCAACAAAACTCGATAGTCTGTCACCATGCAAACATGGTAACCTCCATATTTTAATATAAATAGATTGTTAACTAAATTCAATTAATTATTAGTAAACCTAATCATCTTGATTATTCTATTGAATTACACAAAAAAAAATTATATAATTTATAAAATCCACATGACAATGATTTTACAAACAATCATCTACCAACTAAACCCTAATCATTTAGTCTCTAATTTCTATTCCATGTAAAGTCTACTAGATTAATTGATGACTAAAGTACTTCCATGAAATGACCCTTGACCAAATACAATATAATAATAATTATATAGCATGACAATACCCTTAGGTAATAGTTCCACATTACTATGCTATCCACTATCATATATAGCAAATATAATAATTTATTAAATCATTTGAAAAATAAAAATAATGTATTCATATATATATATATATATATATATATATATATATATATATATATATATATATATATATATATATATATATATATATACTAAAATCAAACCTTCAGTCAACATTTACTAGAATACAAAGATATTTAAAACAATGTTATCTATATCCTTTGACATATATATATTTATCATATATAATAATAATTTTTAATTATGATTATCTAAATCTTGTAGATAAATAATGATAGAATTCATCTATACTTTTTAACACTTAAAACATCAAAAAGTTTTTATACACTACATTTTAAATAAAGAAGTAAGGTAAGTAAAACATAATTGAATTCACTCATTCAGTCAAATAGTTTCAATATAAAATTTAAACTATTATGATCATAAAACTAGTTAAATCACTCAACAAAATAACATGATCATTATCAACAATCAATACCATATTAGAAACACATTAAAAATCACCTAAAATATAAGTACATAAAACATGTTATTGTATCTATATCAAATAATTCATTATGAAACATGATATATTAAGTTGTGTGTGCAAGGGTTTATGGACTTGTTCTCTATCATCACCCAATGTCTGCATCTAACCACCCTCTTTGATGATGCTCTCCCTCTGTCACACTCTGAGGGAATAATTTGTCCTACATCCACCTCATAAAAATAAAGGTAGTTTTCTTGAAACATCATTATATCGATAAATAAATGTTGTATAAACGTGATCACAATGTACAACATATAAAAGTACTGCTAACTCATAACAAACTAATCATGTAAATTAAGCAACACAAACTATCCCATAATCAACATATTTTGTTAATCTTAATAAAATATTAGTTAATCAACTAATCAACCATAATAATCCATAGATTAAATAGGTTATTCATCTTAGAGACAAATTAGGGTGGGACATCCTTCCCCCCTAAATTTGGTCATTATCTTGATGACATTTATTCAAACATAAGTTATGAATGAAAAACATTATTCAGTAGCAAATAATGTAAAATTTAGTAGTAAATAAAGCAAAAAAAATATGAAAATAGCCTATAAAACTCATCATAGTCCTCCCAAGTATCACTATCCTTAAAATATTAGTTTCACAAAGCCTTTCATTATGATGCCTCTCTATTATGCAAACAAAGTTTACGAGTGTCAATTAATCTGATTGGTTCTACCGTGACCACCTTAGGGTCTAGAAATTGCAAAGCATTCCAATCCAACACATGTGAAGGATCAACATTATACTTTTAAATATAAAGCACATGGAATAGATTATGTAAAAGTAATAGAGTTAGTGGCAAAGTAATCATATACACTATAGGGTTGACCAATTCCAAAACCTCAAAGGGTCCCACATATCTCAGTGAAAGTTTTACTAACTTATCGTATTTAATCAATATTTTTTTAGGCTTAACCTAAAAAAACACTTTATCACATATAGAAAATTATTTAGTTTTTCTCTTCAGATTAACTTAACTTTTCTATCTATCGCTAGCCTCAACCAACCTCTACTTGGTTCTTCTAACTTGATCTTCGATCTATAAAAGCATCTCAAGTCTAAAGACTACCTTATATTCTAACATATCCCAATTTATTGGTGTTCTACACCTCTTTTCATACAACATCTCAAATGGAGCCATATTTAATGTTGATTGATATGAGTTGTTGTAGGAAAAATCAATGAATGGAAGGTACTCTTCCCACTTGAATTACTAATCCATGTAATACATATAAAGGAGATCCTCCAAAACCTAGTTAACTCACTTTATCTATCCATCAATTTATCGGTGATAATTAGTGTTAAAGTTTAACTAAGTACTCATAGATGAATTCAAAGTTAACTAAAACCTACAAGTCATATTTAGATCATGATAAAAAATGATCTTCTTTAGAAAACCATGCAATCGATACACTTCCTTTATGAATATTTTCTCAAGCATAGGTTAATCATCAGTCAATTTTCCTAATATAAATTGTGCTACATTGGTTAGATTTTCAACTATTATAAATAACATGACATGCTTATTCCAAGATAATGGTAAAATTTTGAAAAGTCCATACTAATCACCTACCACTTCTAGTCTAGTATGTCATGTGGATGTAACAAACCATTCAAATGCACATATTCAAATTTCACATGCTAACATTCCAGATATTAAGATTAAAAATCCACCACATCTCTATTGATTTATTTCCATAAATATAGTGGTATAAGCTAAACCATGAGCTTGGTTACTCTTGGATGTCCTAAATATGTAGCATTGTGCAGTTTCTTCAACATTGTGCTCCTTAGATTCTCTCAATTTGGTACATATATCCTACATTTATAATAAAAAATACCATCATTATCTATCCTATAAAATTATACTTAGTATTTTGAGCATTCTCAGTCAACACTTTCCTGACTTGATCATATAATTCATCTCCTAGAAAGAATTTGATCACTTGATCCCTAAAAGAACTCCTAATAGTAGCCATGACTAATTTATACCTTCTATGGCTTAGATAATTATCTAATCTATTATCCTTATCTTTGATATATTTAATATCAAAATAATAATTAAACAAGAACTCTAACTATCATATTTGATGAGCATTTAGATTTAGTTGGGTTAAGATGTACTTGAGTCCCAAGTTATTAGTCTTGGGTTTAAAAGGTTTTCCCAATAGATAATGCTTCCAAACATGAAAAGAATGCACAAATATGATAATTTATAGGTCATGAGGGGCATAATTCACCTCATATGGATTTAGTTTCCTAGACTCATAGGCTACCACTGAACTATCTTTCATAAGAAATCCTCTAAGGCCATCCCCAGATGCATCGATAATCACTAAGAATTGACCATTAGGATTGGTAGCTCTTAGCACTAGTTCTAAATTAAGATTAATTTTAAATTTCCTAAAGGATACCTTACACTAATCTAACTAGATTAAAATCTGATTCTTTTAGTAAAGAGAGGTAATCATATTAGCGAACTTAGAAAAATTTAAAGTGTATTTCCTCTAGTAGCCCACTTATCCCATGAAAAGTCTTACCTCATGCACATTATTTGGTGTCAACCACCCCATAATGTATCTTATCTATGATGGATCTACTAAAATACCATCCATAGAGATAATGTGTCCTGAATACTACACTTTTTTGGAAAAATGCACAGTTAGATAACTTACTATACAATCTATGCTTCTGCGAACATTGTGAAACCAATTCCAAATGTTGTAGGTCCTCTTCCTCATTCTTGGAATAAATGAGTATGTTATAAAGAAATACCAACACAAACTGATCTAGGTAATCTCTAAACACACTCTTCATAAGATTCATAAAAGTTGTTGGAGCATTCATCAATCCAAATGGTAACATTGTGAACTCATATTGCCTATATCAAGTCTTGAATATTATTTTTGGAATATCCTCTTCATAGATCCCCAATTGGTGATACCATACTCTAAGATAAATCTTAGGAAATACTATTGATCCATTTTATCAAATAGATCACCAATTTTTGGTAATGAATATCTTTTCTTGATCATTAATTTATTCAACATCTTGTAGTTTATACAGAGGTATAGAGTGCCATCCTTATTCTTGATGAATACAACTAGAGCACTCTATGGTGAAACACTAAGTTAAATCAATCATTTTGACAAAAAATACTAAATTTATGCCTTTAACTCAACTAATTCAATGGTTGTGATTTTGTACAGTACCTTAGATTATAGTTTTGATCTAGGTATAATATCAATCAAGAAATAAAACTTATGTTTAAGTGTTAGTCCTATAAATTCTCTTGGAAACACATCATGGAAGTTTCTTAGAAAAGGATAATATTTGATAAATGGTTGTTTATATTATTAAATATCATTTATCTTAATGATAAATGCTTTATATCCCTTCCTTTGAGCTTTCTTAAGCTGAATTGCATAAATATAGCTTAGCTTTAACTCCCTTCTCTCACCCTAAAAAATGTCTGATTTATGAAATCATTTTGATACAAAACCTTCTTCAGAAAATATTCAACCTCATATTTATGATTTTCAATCCAATTGACTCCTAGGATCACATAATATGATCCCAAAAATGTTGCATAAAGATCTACTATTATATTAAACTCAAGAAACCTAATCTCTAATTTGACTAGACACTTGTCAACTTTGACCTTTGACTCATTCCCATATTGTACTAACCATGCATTTTCCATAAATATATCCTTTATTGATTACATAATAAACATCCTAAGAGCAATGAAACATTATGTATCTCATGTATGAATTAAAATAGAAAGTAGATGATCGAACAAAATACAAGATAATTCTATGGGTGAAGCTTGATACTCAACTTATCAATTGTCAAAATCTACATGAATTTATTATTAAAATACACCTTGTTGATAATGTTAACCCTTGTTATTTAATTTTTCTTGAGGAAATTCTCAATCAAAATTGTCACTTCCATAAATGAAATAACCTTTAACTAGTCCTTTCCTCTCAGTTTGTTGGTTTCCTTTGAAACCACCCTTGAAACCATTACCAAGTTTCCTATTCCCTGAACTAATATTGAACCTAGAATTATCATTCTTAAAATAAAATTTGTAATCTCCATTCCTCTACTTTGATTTATTCTTCTTGAATTTTGGTTTATAAATTCCAAATTTCTTTTTGAACTTATCTCTAAATTGGTCAGCAAATTTTAGTTTCTATTCTTACTTGATTGCCTTTTCAAACACCTGAAATGTGGTAATAAATTAGACTTTCATAGATTTAAATATGGGTAGTCAACTCATTTTGTCCTAGCATGATGATATACCAGTCTTCCACTACTACTTGTGAATATATACAAGACATTTCTAATCATTGCTCAATTCATAATGTGGTCAAAGACAATGTGGCAATCAGACTCTTAGTTTCCTCATTTAAATGGAAATATTTAAAATGGTATAGAGGACTTCCCCTACCTCAATCAAAGTTTGGGATGAATTAGGTACTACAATGTGCTCTCACTTTGAGGACAAATGTGATCACATTTCCCTAGTTGAATAATTGACTACCATCTAATGAGCTCCTCATGAGCAAACGATCAACTTCAATTACCACTTTTAGAAGACCTATAATAGAATTTTAATCTTAGTAAAAACCATTACAAATAATGCCTTCTTATACTGTCTAAAATCCCCTAATAGTGATATAGTTATGATGATTCAATCAATGGGTGGCACCATGCTTATTGGAGCTTATGATATTGTAATAAGGGATAAAACCTATCTAATCCAAGATATTAAAATTTCACCATATCTTCTAATCTCTTTATTTCTAGAAATAACCCCTATTTATCCTCATGTACTTTCTCCCATTCCCATTATGATTGAGGCACCTACTTTAACTCTTATGCCTATGGATGAGTTATATGAGGTCAAATCATTACTCAAAAGTTTTGGAAATGAGTTAGTGGTGATGAAAAGGCCACAAGATCAGAGCTATAAACCTTTTAAACCATCTAACCCAGTGTATAAAGGGAATAAACAATATTATCAAGGGGATAATCCACCCTATCAAGGTAACAATCAACAACATGGATAGAATGCATAACTAAGTCCCCATAATACTCATCCATCATCAGCACTTGGAGACTCCAAAGTTATTATACATATTCAAATAAATTTGGCTCATGAATTTGAATGGTGTTACCCATGTAACTAGCCACATAATCATAAAAATTTCCCCAATGGTGTAATTATTCAAGCCTTGATGGTGCAAGGATTAACAGACACATAGGAGCAATAAGAAGGATCCTCCTCCCAACAAGTAGACACACAATAACCTACTAAAAGTGACACAACCTTCCTAAATTGGTAGGAAGATGATTTGAATGGATTGGATCAAGATGAGTTCTTCCTTAATAATGGAGGCCCTATGTCATCCAACACACACTCCAAGAAAATAGCAATAAAATATGATCAGATTCCTAAGATGGATCAAACTTCAACTTCCAAGATAATATCAGAGCTGAGAAATGATAATACAATGTAAATACCACCCTTTGTACTTACTAATTAACCCAAAGTTAAGGTGCTCACTCCCAATCTTGGAAAGGAGGATGTGGTCCCCACCAAGGCTCTAGTAAAGGTTGGTAATATTCCATTTAACATTATTGATAAAATGGAGAAAACTAATTTGAATGTCACTATGTGGGAGGTCCTATCTATACCAACACAAAGGGATTTACTTCAAGAGGCTTTGAATAAATTCCATATATTAGAGAAAGTTCCAACTAAGGGACCTATACCTACAGTAAATTTATGGCAGACTCAGATTGATAATAAAATAGGAAAAAATGGTAAGCCTCCCCTTTTTTATGTTTCTCTTATAATAGGAAAGAATTTGGTACATAATTACATGGTGGATTTAGTGGCTAGTGGCTCCATAATGCCTAAGAAAATAGCTAATGCTTTAGGGATAAAATATACACATATTAAAAAAGAGGTAGTGTTACTAGGTGGTATTGATATTCAAATAGTGGGAATTATAAAAGGATTGGACCTCACTATTCATGTCTTCCCTAGTTTTTCTATTACTCAAGACATTTCAGTAATAGACCTTCCCCCATACTTTTCTATTTGCCTATCAAGAGATTTCATCACAAAAATGGGAGGGTATCTATCTATAGATTGGTCTCATATGTTTCTCAGAACAAGATATGGAACTAGAGTGACAATAACGGATGATCCAATCATGAAATACCATTTTGGACCATATAACCTTATTCATCCTATGGAGATGAGTTATACTTTCCTAGATTAAGAGGAGGAATAACTAAACTAGGATAATGCAACACCTGTAGAAGATATTCTAGATGCTCACTTGGATGAGTGAGGGGCAACCTGGTAATTTGATCCATATGAATATGTAAAAGAAACAAGATAAGGGACATATTGAATTCATGAGAAAAATGCAATCATCCCAAACTTAGTTAATCTAGCTAAAGAACTATAAGGTATGTGGTAGCTATATTTTGATGGTTTGAGAAGTATAAATGGTGTAGGTATGGGGGAGTCATATTGATATCTCCATATAAATAAAGTTACTTCTATTCATTTAGACTCTAATTCACCTATACCAATAATGTAGCTAAATATGAATCTTTGATCTAAGGTCTTTAGTTAGACAAGGATAGAGGAATCATGTTCTTATAGGTATGTGGGGATAGTGAACTTATTTTTCACAAAGTTATATCAAGAAGTGTGACTAAAACAAACTTGCTAAGAACATATAATCATATCATTTGGGACCTAATAGAGGATTTCACTACCCTGAATATCTAAGTAGTACCAAGAGAATAGAATAAGGATGATGACCACATGTATTTTATTGCATCTCAATATAATCTACCAGTCTAGATAAAAAATGAAAATAGCCAACATGTGAGGCTAGTTATAAGGACTTCTATCCCTAATAACATGATTAACTAGAAGGTCTTTGATAGTGACAAGTAGATAATGAATCTTTTAAGAGAAGAGTTTGAGTTTTAAAAATGAGATCAACCAAGGTTACAAGACCAATATGGTGATAATATTGTATAGCTGAAGATGAACAAGTTTCCTATGGGTTTCATTATACTATAAAATATATTTAAATCAAATGATCAGCTGAAAAGTAAAAAGAACATTACCATCAATGAACAAAATTATGAGCCCATCACTATCTTAGAAGGAAATTCATTGAAGATAGGCAAGGTATGCAATGTTTTGGAGAAGCATGATTTTGTTCAATTATGTCAAGATTTTGATGATAATTTCACTTGGAGTAATCATGATTTAAGAGGGTTTGACCCAAGTTTAACATATCATACTATTGATCTAGATCTAATTACAAAGTTGTTAGGCAAAAATAAAGGTGTATTAACCCAAATATTGAAACTTTGATGAAAAATGAACTCTCTAAGTTCATAGAGGCTAATATAATATTTTTGATCAAACACTCATCTTGTGTAGTAAATCTAGTTTTGATCAGAAAGAAAATTAGTGAAATCCATCTATACATATATTTTAGAGATCTAAACAAAGCATCATTGAAATACCATTACCTTCTTCCACCTATGGAACAAATCCTACAAATAATGGTAAGATTTGAGAGATTTTGTCTTCTAGATTGTTATTCAGGCTATAACCAAATCTTAGTACAAGAATGAGACCAATTTAAAACCACCTTCATTACCAAATGGGGGATGTAAGCATACATAAAGATGCCTTTTGGGCTCTCAAATACAAGACAAAATTTTTAGAGAGCCATATATATGACATTCAAAGGTTTATTCAATGATATAATCTTAGTATATCTAGATGATATCATAGTTTATTCAAAGCATGCTGGTACAGATCTAGATCACCTGAGAAAGATTTTTGAAAGGTGTAGAGAATTTGAAATTTCTCATAATAAAAAAATATATGTTCATGGTACATGAAGGAAAATTAATTGGACATATAGTGTCCAAAGAGGGTCTTGATATATACCACAAATGAGTTAGAGCCATATATGTAATGGAATTACCAATTCATAAAAAGGGGTTGCAAAGTTTCCTTGGGAAGATTATCTTCATGAGGAGATTCATAATAAATTTTGCTTCCTAGCTAAACCCCCCACTATAATGTTAAAAAGGGAAATATTTTCAAATGGACACATAAAGGAAAAGAGATATTTGAATTCATTAAGCAAGATATTTCATAAGACCATACCTTGGTTAAGACAAATTATGAAAATGATTTTATTCTTTACACATTTGGAGGAGAAGGGAGTATCTCAACAATTCTAACTTAGTACAATCAAGAAGACTTGGACCAATCAATATCCTTTTTTAGCCAATCTTTGAAGGGTTAAGAAGAAAATTATAGTTTCATGGAAAACCAAGTATATGTGGTCATAAAATCACTCAAGAAATTTAGGCATATACTCTCTAATAACAAAGTACATCTGATGGTCAACCATCAAAACATCAAATAATTCCTATGGAGTAGAGAGATAAATGAGAAATGAGCATGATGGATTACTAAGGTCATGGAGTATTATGTTAATATCACAATCAAAAATATGGTAAGAGGAAAAGGGCTATGTGAAAAAATAGCTACTGACATCAAAGCTACTCAACTAGTCCGTGATATAGTGTATGCTCAAAACATACCTCAACTAGATAATCTGCCCCCTTTTAATAGATGGATCTAAGATATGACTCATTTCCTATAAGACATGACTCATTTCCTATAGATTGGTGAGTACCCCTATGACTTCCAGTAGTTAAAGAAGAGGTGTTTTTGGCTCCAATCAATCCATTATGTACTTATAAAAGGGTTTTTATTTTGAAAATATTTGAATGGAGTCTTGTTAAGATGTATTGAGCATGAGTAAGTCCCCAAAGTGCTCAAAATAATTCATGATGGATCATTTAGAGGCCATTTTTTAGTAAGGACTATGGCCATTAAGGTAATAAAAGGAGGCTAGTATTGGCCTGAGTTATTCAAAGTGCCCATAAGTGGGTAAGGAATTGCAAAAAGTGTGATTACTTTGTTGGTAAGCAAAATCTAGTTGCACTTCCTCTCAAACCAATTTAAGAAGAATAACCATTCGCATAATGGGGATTGGATTTCTTTGGCATGATCAACCTGCCATCTAGTATATGTCATAAGTGGGTACTTACAATAACATATTATTTCACATGATGGAATGAAATAGTTTCTCTGAAGGATGCCAATAAAACATCCATTTTGGATTTCATGGAATCATAGTCTCAAGGTTTGGAGTCCCTCACACAAACATATCAGATAATGCTAAGGCTTTTGTGGGGACTCAAGTTAGTGAATGAGCCATCAAGGACAATTTTTACATAAACATGTCTTCAAATTATTATCCTCAAGGTAATGGCCTAGTTGAATCCACCAACAAGGATTTAATCTAAATTATTAAATGAACTATGGAGGATTACTAGAGAATGTGGCACAGAAATCTGAGGTCAACGTTGTGGGCTGATAGAATTAATCCAAAAAGAGCCATTTATAATTCCCCTTTTAAGTTTGTATATGTAAGAGAGGCTCGAGTGCCACTATCAACCAAACTACCCTCTCTAGAATGCAATCACCATTTGGAACTGATAGATAATGATGAGATGACAATCAGGCTAGTTGAGCTCATGGAGCTTGAGGAGGTCAGGCATTAGTCAATGAAAGTCTTGGAAGTGAATCAAGAATAAGTGAATAGGAATTTTGTTAAAAATGAAAATATAAGGAGATTTAATTAGGGAGATATGGGAAGTGGGATATAGACAAAGCAAAAGTAGGAAATCACAACAAATTTTATGCAATATGGAGTGGTCCATACATCATTACTTAGTGCAAAGGACCAAATTAATTCCAGATCACTAAGCTTGATGGTGAATAATTACCAATCCTAGTTAATGGGATATACCTAAAAGTTTGTTTTTGAGGCAAGAACTTTTTCCAAAAAGTCCTAGAATGTTGTACGTAGTAGAGTTAGTATGTGTTATCAATAAGTGCTTTAGCACATGTCTTATTTTTTTAGAGTTGTCTTTTTGGCTTATTTATTTTTATTTTGTAATATGTTTTGTCTCTATGTATTGGCATGCTCAACTCTTTTCATTCCTAGGTTTTAGTTCCATCAACATGAGGTTGACTCCATGCCTAATGTATTTCATGATTACTAGTTTCAAATGATTAACAGATAATCATCCCTTAGATGTCACCAAAAATGTTGATATTTTTTGTCTCAAAAATATTATTACATTCATAACATAAGGGAACCCCCTTTGATTTTTTATAAAATCCCTTAAACCCCCAAGATTCTATCTCCCTTTACCTCATATAAACCATAACTCTAGAGGCAAATTACACCATTGCAAAACACTTCATAGGTTCCAAGACTCATGAGGCACTAAGACATAAAGATGGAAAATTATATAACTCCCCATGCACTTTACACATTTTTAATCATACAAAATGTATGGCACATTTTGTCCCACCACACACCCATCTAGTAGGGATCAAAGCCCAATATGCACTTTACATGTTGTAAAAATGTGCAATGTGCAAGGTAAGTTATGAGTCCTACCAACCACTAAACCTCCCCATGGAGAGTGGACCTAATTGAGGAAGGTCCAACCTCCACCAACACACCTTCACCATTTCTATAGGAATTGGAACCTAAAGTGCACATTTCACATCTTAAAAATGTGCAAAGTGCATGTTGAAATCTATTCCTTGCTAACCCATTAAAATCACCCATGGAGGGTGAACTTGACTCAATCATGTATAAACTATACTAATCCAAATTTATAAACTTTCCATGGGAAGAAGAACTTTATATGCACATTACACATTATTTATAATGTACAAAGTGTATAATGACCTTTGTCACCCACTAAGCCAATTTAAACTACAAAGAGTAGACCTTCTCAAAGCAGGTCAAACCTCTGCCACATACCACCATAGCCATATTAATTATAGGGTTTTTATATAAAATACAAGTGATTTTACAAAAGGATTATCATTATTTTAATTTTCTAAGTACATTTTGAGCTCCTATAATTTTTATCTTCATAGAAAACTCTCAAGTTTTATATGTACAGATTGTACATCGAGAGGTAATGACTGCAAACATAAAGCCACATCACTATGTGAACAAAATAGTAATTCTTGTGTCTTATTTTTTTCTAAGCTTACTTTTCATATAGGCCTTTTGAGATTTATGGTTTTCTCATTTTTAGGCTTTGTCTTTTGAAAGTCTAGTTTAGGGTAGGTGTCATTTGGCATTTTCACTAGCAAATTTAGGGTTTGTCTATTGTAAGAAAATCATTTTCCTATTCCTAAGGCAACCCAAAGAATCTATGGTTTTTAATAGAATTTTTTTTCCATTTTTTTCCTTGATTTTAGAAACATTTTAGGTGACAATTTGGGAGATGGTTCTACCCCAATTGGTGGCATAACTTTCGAGAGCCATAACTTTTTCACCATAGCTCCATTTGACTCCCCATTTGAACCATTGGAAAGATAATAATGAGGGGAACATCATGAGATGGAACTAACCTCTTATTAGTTGGTTTTGATCACCAAAAAATAAATGAAATTTTTATAAATTTTAATTTTATTAGTGCACTCTAAAATAGTTTCTAAAAATAATAATTCCTCAAATTTTATATTGTTGTAAATTGTGGAAGTCAAACCACTTGATATCCCTCAAGATTGGTGACCTTAAACATCCTCATCCTACCTTGAAAATGTGTATAAATGAAGATGTAACCTGAAATGGAAATTAGACATCTCTTCTCATAGATAAGCATATGTTTGGATATGTAAATTTGATGAATTAACATCTTCTCTGAGATAGCATTATTGTTATTGTGTTGTTTTTATTTATTGAATTATCTTTCAACCAAAGCTTCTAATTTTTGGATCACTGGTATCAGAGTGGTTTGTATTTAGAGTGTATGATCTTGAGGATGAGGTTAAATTATAGGAAGCTTGGGTGGAAAATAGAACCAGCATACTATCCACCTATTCACTCCAAACAAACTCAAATGGTAGACAACACTGAGACATCTAATCCTTTCAAGGAAATGGTGAATGAAGCCCTCCAATAGTAGTAAGTGTAGATGCTATAACAATTATCCCAACTTCTCCAATAATTCTCCATGGGAAATTCTAGCTCCTCATCTACACCCCCACATAATTTTAGTGCCCTAACACCCTTCAAGATTTAGGAGAATTTTGATATCCCTATATTTGAAGGCAAAATCAATGATGATGTAGTAGAAAATTTGTTAATTGTCACATATTTTTTGGTAAAAAAATTCACTGATAAAAAAAAGATCACTTTTGCTCTTTTAAAAGAATCATTACCTATCAAAAATTGGTGGGAAGTGTATAAGAAGAGATTCAGTATGGATGATATTAGACTTGGGGTGGAACCTACCTAGGATTATTTCATAGAAGTTGTAAAGGAAGAATACTACCCCATTGGAGCATAAGACGATCTGTATATAGAATGGAAACAAATTCACCAAGGTAAGGAATAGTCTATTCAAGATTAAACTGATATTTTTCATTCTCTGTCTATGATATTGGGCATCCAAGAAAGTGAGAAACATAAGGTTCTCAAATATCATGGTGGACTATAATGGTATATATAGGGGGACATGGAACTCTTCAATTCAGAAACCCTAGGTGAGGCATACAAGTTCATGTTGAAGATTGAGAAGAAACATGGAATAATGAATATGAAGAGTCAGCCTTCAAAATGGAAAAGTGACAAAGAAGGTCAAACACATGGCCAAAATTAGAAGAAAAATAAAGGGAAAACTAAGAAATGGTGTGAACCATAAATCTAAAATGCACTCCAAAGAAGAATGTTTAGCCATCAACTCCCTACTTTATAAGCCTCAATCATCAACATCTACTACTCTACCTAATACACAACATACAGTCAAAGAGGATGAAGAAGAAATTGTATATGTTGAGCATGATGCCATCATTACTTCATCATAGACCCATGAGGAGAGGCCAGATGACAAGGAAAGGTTGTTTTACTCTAAGTTATGGATAAAAGGTAAGCCTTTATATTTCATTCTTGATAGTGGGATTCAAAAGAATTTAATCTTTGATAATATTCTAAAAAGCCTAAATTTATCCATGAATCCTCACCCAAAGCCATATATAATTTGATGGTTAAGTCCAGGGAGAAACCTCTATGTCACCCACCAATGTCTTCTCTCATATGCAATAAAACCTTTCCAAGATAAGGTCTTATGTGATGTGGTCAATGTAGATGTTTATGATGTACTCTTTGGTTATCCATTCATGTATGATCAACATGGCATATATGAATCAACAACTCAAATTATCACCCTCACTCTTAGAACATGGTGCTACATGGTACCAGAGGTACCACCTTCTACATTTATCTCCTTGATTAGTGCCAAGAAATTCATTCTCATGGTGGTCAAGCCATAGAAATCCAAAAGGGATGATGTTGCATCCCTGACTACGTAAAAAGCAAAAAAAATAAAATCAAATAGATAAAAAGATAAATAAATTCATAGCATTCCATCCATAGACTAATTGTCAAATAGAAATGGTGAACAATCAGGCCCTACACAACTCCATAAATCATAGTCCATTCCAAGTATGCATTGGGAATCAAATAAAAACATGATTGACACACTTGATGAAAAATATTGATGCAATGGGAACCATTTATTCTCAAGGAGGGAGGAACGATCCGAGAAACATTTTAGGTGACAATTTAGGTGATGGTTTTACCCCAATTGGTGGCAGAACTTTTGGGAGCCATAACTTTTGCACCATAGCTCTGTTTGACTCCCTGTCTGATCCATTGGAAAGTTAAGAATGAGGGGAACATCATGAGATGGAACAAATATTTTATTTATTGGGTTTTCCCCTAAAATTAAATGGAATTTACCTAAATTTGTAGTTTAGTAGTGCAATCTAAAAATAGTAAGTTTCTAAAAATAGTAATTCCTTAAATTTTATATTGTTGTAAATCATCAAAGTCAAAACACTTGATCTCCCTCGATATTGGTGACCTTACACATCATCATCATACCTTAAAAATGTGTATAAATAAATATGTAACCCAAAATGGAAATCAGACATCTCTTCTCAAAGATAATCATATGTTTGGATCTATAAATTTGATGAAAAAAACATCTCTTCTCAGAGATAGAATTATTATTATTATGTTATTATTATTTATTGAATTATCTTTCAACCAAATATTTTGAGTTTTATATCATTCCCCTCTTTATTTTTGTAATCATAGAGTCATGTCTGATCTTGCAATATTCATAAATACTTCTCACTGAAGAATATTCCCCTAGGATTACATTTTGTTCAATACACCATGGATAGTGGATGTGCCTTAAGAACCTCCCTCACACATCAAGAACATGACACCCTTGAATTACCATGTAAGGTGGACCTACCTTAATTACATCCCACCTCCACTGATGAATTTTAGCTCACACACACTATGGACACTGGATGTGTTCTAAACACCTCCAAGTTTTGTCAAAAAAATACATGCTTCAAGCACCTTCAAGTTCTACCAGCTTCTATAGTTGGCCATTTAGAGGAGTTTTTTTGCCATCCCCATGCCTCCCAAAGATATGAAGTTCAAATCAAAGGGCCCTAAAGTAGTTTCTTGCCTAGAATCCAACCTCATGTACATCAGTGATAAATATTTAGGTCATATTGACTTAGGAGAATTTTGAGTTAGGATCGAAGCAAATTTCAAAAATGACTGGATAAAGAGAATTAATGACTCTATACTTCCAAAATTTGTAGTCCCTTTGACTATTTATAGATCTAAAATTATCTTAATAATAGCTTGGCATTATGACCCTAATAAGAGACAAGTATATAAAAATAAAGGAGAGAAAATCTTAGACCTTGACCCTGATTACATCAATACGGTATTTCCCATTCTTGAGTTTAAGAGTTATTTGGATATAACTCCCAAAACATGTATATAATTATGAGGAGAAGAAATATGGATGTCAAAAAATAATTAATAAGTAGTAGCTAGAGACCCCTAAGCACTCTTCCATCAAATTACCCAAAGTAATGTATAGGTTTGATTTCATAGAAGAAGTTGGAGATATTATAAAATTACTATATAGAGTCACTACCAGCCTTGATGCCTACTGTTATGAACAATAGATTTATTAATACATTTGGAATATATGAGAGAGTAATCATTATATAAATTGGGCACAACTAATAAGTGATTCTCTCCACTAATAATTATTAAAAGTTCAAACCTCTATTAAGTTTCACATGACATCATATGTTGTTTACATCTTGGTAAGGGGAGATTATTCCTAGGATAAAATGGAGTACCTGAACAAATAATAAGAGTGTATAATTACTACCTTAACCTCACCCTTTAGGCTATTAAGCAACAATTCTAAATAGTAAATGATGCTTTCATCTATAAAATCATCACTATGTCTGATTTATATCTTAAAAATAAAAGGCTTTATAGAGAATCAAAAGAGGAAATTACTAAGTGGGGATTATTCTTTATACAATTCCCCACATATTCCTACATTAGGGAAGCAGTCTTCAATGGTTATCCCTACACCCTTCCTCATTATTTAAGTGATAGGTGGGCATTATTGGAATTGATGAGATAAATAGTATAGGCCTAAAATCTTCTTTTAGATAGACATAATGCAGGAATCCATTTCCCTATTTCTATTGGATGTTATACATGGCAAAATATTTTCAAAGACAAATATGCAGAAGTAGAAATGAACCAAGTAACATTAAAGACCCTAGAATCTAAGCTAAACTTTAACCCTTATGGTAAAATTACCCATTCATTAGATTTGGCATCATATGAACATGTGCCATACTATGATAATTATTGAGAGGATTGTGATGATGAATAAATGGTTAGGATGAGGGACTGTTTATGGATGTCTCTTCAGTAGATAAAATATTATGACCTAGCACAAACTACTGATAGCTTAGAAGATGATACTTCTAGAGTGGATGCATCATACCTCACTCAAGTTATCATTAAACCTCTATCACTAGTCAAGTGGTCAACTCTTGAATCATTTTATTTATTTGATATAATAACCCATGTCATTAACAAGTCTAATAATTGGCTAAGGAGTAAAAGAATGTAAATCACAAGAGAGACCATATGATTTAGGGAAAATTTCCTACAATTTAAAATTAAGGGTATAACACCAACAATAGAATGCCCTAGTGAGTCATCAATGAGACTTGAGAAAAAAAAGAAGAAGAGAAAAACTAAGACTAAGGCTAGGAAAGGAGAGTCAAGAAGAAAAGGTGAAGCTATTGATGAGCCCATAGATATTTCAGTAGAGGAGACACTACTGACAACATAAGGTTATATTACTTTAAATTTTATAGTAATAGACCCTAAAGCCATTGTTCCTCTTCATCCTACCTTTATAGCTCAAGAGGCTTCAATAATTCTACCAACTACCTCTCCTCCATAAACACCCTAGATTCCCCTCGTATCAAAAGTTTTAGCTCCTATCCTTCCACTCATTCCCACTTCATCTACCACCCCACTCACCTCAATTATCCAAGTGCATATAACACCAACAATTTTAGGGATCACTCAGGGTCTCCCTATTGTAGGAATCTAAATTTCTATTCCACATTCCCTTCCTCTCACCTATCCTTACCCATTTAACCCACTCCCACTTTATATTCCATTCACAATTGCTTATATTTCATCACTATTGATTCCCAACACCACCTAATATAACATTACCTTGGAGTCAGTTATCTTGACTACCATCATGTAGGCTACTCCAACCTATGGAGTAAGTACCATTAGTTCTTCCTCTCAACCCACCATTTTCACCTCACCAACCTTGAATGGCCCTATTGATCTAATCAACAAATTTAGTGCCTTGACTTCTATCCTTCCACCAATTCCTAAATTCTCAATCCCTACTTATATTTCTCCCATTTCCCCATTTCCACAACTTTACCCATATCATCAGTTGAACTTGGAGCAACCCAAACACTTAGTGTAGTAATGGGTTTATAAGATATTGGTAACAAGGAAACTCCATATACACTTCCTAAATATCCTATAGTGTGATCTAATTAGGATTCTTATTTGGTCATAGTGTATGTTATTAAAGTCACATTAGCTATAGATTCTTTGGTGACCATTCTAAATACTCAAAAGGCTACCCCTAGTTAGTTAGCCCAATCAGTAGGGGGAAAGAGGAAAACAATGAATGACCCTAGCATCTTGGACTTTGGTATGTTAAAAGTCAAAAATTAGACAAAATATACTCCCAAGACCCTCTTGAGAACATTCACTGATAACAAGGGGGAGAGATATGTGTAAATTATGGTTCCCCCACTAGACAAACCAAAAGCAGTTCTTATGGCAATAGATTATTAGGTCCCTCAAATACACCTTGGTTTACAAATGAGAGAGGGAATAAAACATGATGTGCATTTAGGTATTGACTCTCTTTTTTAGAAGATTGACCATTATGAAGCCACTAAGAATGAACTCAAAAAAAAGGTGGATCAATTGTCCTAGGAACTCAACTAGTTTGTAAAGCTTAGTGAAGCATCCCAACAATGTTAGGCAGTGCAACCGATCAGTTGGATGAAACTACAATTGATTTGGTATGAGAGATTACTCACATGGGAAGGGATACTAAAGAATGGTCTAAGAAAATTATCCCATGTAGCGACATGGCCCTCACAACAATGCTAGAGCATTATAGTATCATCATAGAGAGGAAGGAAATTTTAAAAGCACATATTAGTAGCTATGAAGAAGAGACTCAAACTCTAAACATGTATTATCCTAAGGTTCCAACCATTAAAATGATTGATATGAATACCTTGATTTCTAATAATATACTAAATTATGCCGAGCATGAGGAACTACATAGGGGTACCTAATTCTAGATTAGAATATTAATTGAGTGTACTAAATGAGCCAAAGACGCTCATGATAAATCCATTGATGTGGAACATGAAATTGATGGCATGATGAATTTAATGTCATTCTATCCACTAGATGATATCAATAGTCTCCACTAGGTAGAATAGATACAAGGACATTTTAAATAAATAGTTTCAAAGGAGTCTAGAAAAGACAATTTTTTTCTTGAGTTTTATTCATAGGTACATAAAATATGAAAAGGCAATCAATCAAATGAGAATTGAGATGCCAGGTATAAGAACCTTCTAAAGAGAGTTATTTAATCTATAGTTAGATTGTGTAGCTTCAAATATTTACTATTATGGGCTAGATGAAGAATGAATATAGGAAATATTCAATGCATTTGATGCCTACTCAGAGAAACAAGGAGAAAAATATGATAACAAAGCTAAAGCTAACCTGAAGACTAATTAATATTCCCTTTCTTTCTTAGACATTTAAAAATATTACTATCATGTGTAATTTAATTTTTATGGCATTTTAATTATAATTTATAATTATGAAGTACAACTATGTATTTTTTATAATTCTTTTGAAGAAAGAGAGAACATGTATTTTTTCACTTTATATCTCTTAAATATGGGAATTGCAAAAAGAAATTTGAAAATTGCACTTTTTATTTTGATTAATGTGAAATGAAAAGTACAAAGTCATAAAATTAAAATGCACACCCCATTTTGTAAAAGTGATAAGGCTTAGATTATGAAAAGTCTCACTTAGTCTTGCATGTTAGGGTTTGCATGTAAAAGAGATTTGAAAATTTATTTTCAATATTATCTTTTCCTCTTAAAGACCAAGTTTTTCTTAGTACTACCTCTTAGATTGAGAGTTTTTTCCATCCACCATCAAAGGAGACTTGTATGAAGATCTCTATACATACCTAGCTCATGCATGTTATTTTACAACCATTCTACAAGCTTAGAAATTCTAGTAAAGGATGGACTCACTCCTTCTACATGAGGGTTCAAGATTGCATGATCTCTTTCAACTGGGTGTTCAAGTTCTTCTAAACTACATCTCATCTCTAAGAGATTTTGTGTAAAAATGGGTAGACCCTGTGGCCCAATTTATATTTTTTGTTCTTAGTGATAATTTTATAGATTTTGAATGTATTTACAAGTTATAGCCCTTATAAGAAATAAAATTAAGTTTTGCCTTTCTTGTCTTTGAAAGCACTATGTCATGTGAGTTATTTGATCTTTATGTAAGGCTAGATCTTTTATTTAATTTTCATGATAAATCATCTATGGTAATTTTTACCCTCTTGCTGCTATTGGTTGAAATTAAGATCTTTTCCCTTTGTTGAAAAATAGCCTAGATTTACCTCTGACTTCAAATTTGTAGAAGTCTATGTTTAAAATAAATCAACCTATTTTCTACCCTATTGTATTCCCAAAGCAAGAATTTAGATCCACTAAAAAAATTTGGTGATATCATCATATTTTTAGTTTTATAAAAATTTCATTTATTCACCCCCTTTTCCTTATTAAAAACCCTAGTTTAAGATCCAAAAAGAACTAAAGAGCAAGATTTTCACAAAATTGATATTTTATCAGTTTGTATCAGATTTTAGTGAAAGAAAGCTATCCTTCTCTGGATATTAACCTTAATTTACCAAGGTCCCATGACTTTAGAGGTTTTCCAATATTTCATTAGACACTTGCATAATAAGCTACAAAATAAAAATAGGTGCAATCCTATGTAATAATAGTTTTTGGCATGCATAGTGGGACCCATAATTTACACAGAGATTGGTGCTAGTCTCATTAATTATCATACAGTTTTGTATAGATATTAAATCACCTAGAAACTCCACTATCCTATGGAATCATGAGCACAAGGTAACATATGCCAAGAAAATAAATAAGATCATCTACCAAAGGCAAGAGGGATAAATTTATAGAATTATAATTTCCATTAAAAAAATAACAAAATCCATTACCCCTCAGCCTAAGGTATATCCTATAGTTTTACTCCCATCTCCTTTGGTTACTCTGATCAAATCCAAACCCCCTATAATGGTAAGAAATTAGAATTTCATAGCTTTCAATATAGGCAATCAGCTCATCTTATCCTAGCATGATGATATTCTAGTCTCAGAACTAAAAAGCCTACCTTATTTTATGGGTGAGACTTCCACTACTACTTCAGAACATATATAAGACATTGCTAATATTTTCTCAATTCATAACATGATTGAAGAAAATGTGGCAATCAGACTCTTCATTTCCTCTTTTAAAGTGAAATATTTACAATGATATAGAGGCCTTTCCCCCACTCTGCTTTGAGTTTGGGATGAATTAGGTGTTGCAATGTGTTCCTACTTCGAGGATAAATGTGATCACCTTTCCCTAGTTGAATAATTGACTACCATTTAGTGAGCTCCTCATGAGCAAATGATTGACTTCAATTACCACTTACAAAATAACTAGAACCAAATTCCAATCTTGGTTAAACCCATTACAAATAATGCCTTCTTATACTATTTTAAATCCCTTAATAGTGACATATTTTTTATGATTCAGTTAATGGGTGGCACCACAATTCATGGAGCTTATAATATTACAATAAGGGTCAAAAATTATCTAATCCAAGCTGGTAAAATTATAACATGGCTACCAATGCCTTTATTTATAGAAACAACCCCTCTTCCCCCACCTATACTTACTCCCATTCCTACCACTAGTAAGTCACCTACATTAACTCCTGCACCTACAAATGAGATACATGAGGTTAAATCATTACTCAAGGGTTTAAAAAATGAGTTAGTGGTGATGAAAAGGTAAAAAACTTAGAGCTATAAACCTTTCCATCCATCTATCCCCATATATCATGGGAATACACAATCTTGTCAAGGGGATAGGCTACCCTATCAAGGAATCAATCAACAGTGGGGATAAAATGCACAACCAAGGCCCCCAAATGCTTGCCCATCACTGACACCTGAATCCTCAAAAGTTATTATCCCTATTCAAAATAATTTGGCTCTAAAATTTGAATGGTGTTACCCATGAAACTAGCCCCATAATTAGAAAACTTGCCTCAATGGTGTAATCAGTCAGGCCTTGACGATGCAAAGAGTAGTAAACACATAGGGACAATAAGAAGGATTTTCCTCCCAACAAGAATACACAAAATAACCTTCTCAAATTGATGCAACCTTCTTAAATTTGCAAGAAGATGATTTGAATGGAATGCATCAAGATGAGGCCTTCCTTAATAATGGAGGCCCTATGGTAGCCAACACATGCTCCAAGAAAAGAGTAATAGAAGATAATCAACTTTGTAGGTTGGATCAAGCTTCAAATTCTAGGATAATAATAGATCCAAAAAAGGATAATAGATTACAAAAACTACCCTTTGTACCTACTAATCATCCCAAATCAAAGGTACTCACTCCCAACCTTGTAAAAGGGGATGTGGTCCACACCAAGGCTCTAGCAAAGGTTGTTAATATTCCCTTTAACATTATTGAGAAAATGAAGAAAACCAATTTGAATGTCACTATGTGGGAGGCCCTATCTATACTAGCACAAAGAGACTTAATTTATGAGGCTTTGAGTAATGTCTAGATATTAGTGAAAATTCTAATCAAGGGACGTATACCTATGGTAAATTTATGCCAACCTCAGACTAAAAAAAAAAGGCAAAAATGGTAAGCCTCCCAATTTTTAACTTTTGATTATAATAGGGAATCATCTTGTACACAATTTTATGGTGGTTTTATGGGCTAGTAACTTTATAATGCCTAAGAAAATAGCTAGTACTTTGGGGAATAAAATAGACACCTATTAATAAAGAAGTAGTGCAGGTAGATGGTACTACTAGTCAAATAGTGGGAATTATAAAAGGATTAAACCTCACTATTCATGCCTACCCTAGTCATTCTATTACTCAAGAAATTTAAATCATAGACCTTCCCCCATACTTTCATATTTACCTATTAGGATATTTCACTAGAAAAATTGGAGGGTATATATCTATAAAGTGGTCTCATATGTTGCTCAAAATGAGATATGGAACCAGAGTTATAATAGTGGTTGAGATAATCGTGAAAGATCATATTGAACCATATAACCCTATTCTTCCTATGGAGATGAATTATAATTTCTAGGATCAAGAGGAGGAAGAAGTGGATCAAGACAGTACAAAACTTGTATAAGACATTCTGGATACTCACTTAGATGATTGTGGGATAACCTTGTAATTTTATCCATATGACTATGTACAAGAAATAAGATTACAAACTTATTAAATTCATGAGCAAAATGCAATAATCCCAAACTTAGTTAAGGTAGCTAAGGACCTACAAGGTATGTGACAGTTATATTTTGATAGTTCGAGAAGTAGAAATGGCATAGGTGTGAGGTTCATATTGATAGCTCCAGACAAAGAAATTTACTTTTATTTATTTAGACTCTAATTTAGCTACACCAACAATGTAGTTGAATATGAATATTTGATCTATAGAATTTAGTTAGCCAAGGATAGAGGATTCATGTTCTTATAGTTATTTGGGGATAGTGAACTTGTTCACCAAGCTAGATCAAGAAGTCTGACTAAAAACAACTTGATAAGGTCATATAAGCATAGGTTTTGGGACCTAATGGAGGATTTCAATATCTAAATATCCAAGAAATACCAAGAGAATAGAATAAGGATGCTGACCACATGGATTTTGTCACATCTCAATATAATCTACCAATAAAGATAACAAATGAAAATAACCAACATGTGAGGCTATTTATAAGGAATTATTTCCTTGATAACATGATTAATTGGTAGGTCTTTGATAATGACAAGTAGATCATGAAATTTTTGAGAGAAGAGGCTGAGTTTTCAAAATGAAATCAACCAAGTTTGTAATACCAATATGGTGATCAAATTATATAGTTGAAGATGAACAAGTTGCCTATTAGTGTCATTACACTAGAAAATATATTTAACTCAGATGACCATCTAAAAGGTGAAAATAAGAACATTACCATTAAAGAATAAGATTGTGAGCCTATCACTATCTTAGAAGGCAAGTCACTCAAGATAGGCAAGGTATGCAATGTTTCAGAGAAGCATGATTTTGTTTAATTATGTTGAGAGTTTGATGATAAGTTTTCTTGGATTTATCATGATTTAAGAGGGTTCAACCCAAGTTTAGCACAACATAATATCAAGCTAGATCAAAGTATGAAGCTTGTTAGGTAGAAAAAAAGGCATATTAACCCAAATATTGAACCTATGATGAAAAATTAACTCTCTAAGTTGATAGAGGCTAATTTAATCTTTCTGATCAAACATTCATCTTGGGTAACAAATCTAGTTCTGATCAGAAAGAAAAATTGTGAAATCCATATATGTGTAAATTTTAGAGATCTAAACAAAACATCATTGAAAGACCATTACTATCTTCGACATATGGAAAAAATCCTACAAATGGTTGTAGTATCTTATATATTTTCTCTTTTGGATAGTTATTCAGGCTATAACCAAATCCTAGTACAAAATGAGACCAATTTAAAATTGTCGTCACTACCAAATGGGGGATGTACACATATAGGAAGTTACCTTTTGAGTTCACAAACATAGGAAAAAAATTTCAAAGAGCCATGGATATAACATTCAAAGGTTTAATAAATAATATAATATTAGTATATCTAGATGATATCATAGTTTATTTAAAGCATGATGGTGTACATCTCTATTATCTGAGAAATATTTTTAAAAGGTGTAGAGAATTTGTAATTTTTCTTAATTCAAATAAATGCATGTTCATGGTACATGAAGGAAAACTACTTAGACATATAGTGTTTGAAGAGGGTCTTGTAATAGACCCTGAATGAGTTAGAGCCATATCTACACTAGCATTATCAATTTATAAAAAGGGGTTGTAAATTTTCCTTAGGAAGATTAACTTCATGATGAGATTCATACCAAATTTTTCCACCCTAATTAAACTCCTCACTTTAATGTTTAAAAATGGAAATCTTTTCAACTAGATGCATGAAAGAAAAGAAATATTTGAATCCATCAAGCGAGCTATCTCACAAACCCTTACCCTGGTTATTCCAAATTATGAAAAGGATTTTATTCTTTATGCATTTGGTGAAGGGAGTATCTTAGCAATTTTAACTCAGAATAATTAGGAATACTTGGAACAACCAATATCCTTTTCCCACCAATCTTTGAATGGTTGTGAATAAAATTATAGTTTTTTGGAAAAAAAAGTATATTTGTTAATCAAATCATTGATGAAATTCAAGCATATGCTCTCCAATAACAAGGTACATCTAATGGTCAACCATAAAATCATCAAATAATTCCTATTAAGTAGATAAATAAATGAGAAATGAGTAGGATGAATTAATAAGGTCATGGAGTATGATGTTTATATCATAATCACAAAGCTGGTAAGAGGAAAAGGACTATGTGAAAAATTAGCTATTGACATCAAAGATACTGATCCAGTCTTGGATATAGTGTATGTTCAAAACATACCTCAACTAGGCAATTTACCCCCTTTTAATAGTTAGATTAAAGATATGACTCATTTCTTACAGACTGGTGAGTACCCCTATGACATCCAATATTCAAAGAAGAGGTATTTTCAACTCCAGTCAATCCCTTATGTCCTTATTAATGGGATTCTATTCTAAAAATATTTGAATGGAGTCTTGTTAAGATGTATTGAGCATGAGTAAGTCCCCAAAGTGCTTAAACAATTTCATGATGGATCATTTGGAGGCCATTTTTTAGCAAGGACTATGACCATCAAGGTAATGTGAGGAGGCTAATATTAGCCCAAGTTATTTAAATATGCCCATCAGTGGGTAAGTAATTTACAAAAGTGTGCTTACTTCACCGATAAGCAAAATTCAGTTGCACTTCCTCTCAAACCAATTCATGCAGATCAACCATTCACACAATAGGGATTGGATTTCATTAGCATGATCAACCTACCATTCAGTGTAGGTCAAAAGTGGGTCCTTATATAAATTAACTATTTCACATGATGTACTGAAGTAATTAATCTAAAGGACATCATCAAAGCATCTATTTTGGATTTCATTGAAAACATAGTCTCAAGGTTTGGAGTCCCTTACACAATCATAACAAACAATATTATGGCTTTTATGGGGACTCAAGTTAATGAATGGGCTATAAAGCATAATATTTACCTGAGCATGTTTTCAAATTATTATCATCAAGGTAATGGCCTAGTTGAATCAACCAACAATAATTTAATCCATATTATTAAATTAACTATAGAGGATAAGCACATAATGTGGCACACAAAGCTAAGGTTATCAATGTGGAATAATAGAATTAATTTAAAATAATCCATTTTTAATTCCCCTTTTATGTTGGTATATGGAAGAGAGGCTCAAGTTGTAATATCAATTGAACTACCCTCTCAAGAACTCAATCACTAGTTAGACCTAATAGATAATGATGAGATGATGGTCAGGATGGCTAAGATCATGGAGCTTGAAGAGGTCAAGAATCGATCAATAAAATACTTGAAAGTGAATCAAGGAAAAGTCAAGAGGACTTTTGATAAAAATGTAAATGCATGGAGCTTCAATGAGGGAGATATGGTTTTGAAGTGGGATATAGATATAGCAAAACCAAGCAAGTATACCAAATTTGATGCAATATGGAGCAGTCCATACATCATCACTTAGTGTAAAGGGCCAAATGCATTCTAGCTCACTAATATTGATGGTGAAGAATTATGAATCTTAGTAAATGGGATATACCTCAATGCTTGTTTTTGAGGTAATGACTTTCTCCTAAAAGTCCTAAATAAATTTACATAGTAGAGTTAGTATTTTCTATCAATAAATGCTTTAGCACGTGTCTTATTTTATAGAGTTTTCCCTCTTATTTGTTTCTTTTTATTTGTTTATCTATTTTGTCTCCATGTCTTAGCAAGGCCAACTCTTTTATTTCATAGGTTTTGGTTCTATTAGTATGAGGTTTATTTCATGCCCAATGTCTTGAAAGGCTATTACTTTCAAATGATTGGTAGGAAATCATCCCATAGATGTCACCAAAAATATCAAGATTTTTTATCTAAAAATATCATTACATTCATAATCTAAGGGAGCCTCCTTTGATTTTTTAGAAAATACCTTAAACCCCCAAGATTCCATCTCCCCTTACCTCATGGAATCCAAAACTCTAAAGGCAAATTACACCGTTGTAAAATGATTCACAAGTTCTGAGACCTACGAGGCACCAAGACCCAAAGATGGTGTAATCTGAAACTCCCCATGAACTTTACACATTTTCAAACATGTAAAATGTATGGTAGGTTACAAATCCTACCACACACCCATCTAATAGAGCTTAGATCTTGATATGCACTTTGCACATTATAAAATCATGAAACTTACATGGTTGGCTCTTAGTCCTACCAACCACTAAACCTCCCCATGGAGAGTGGACCTTCTTGAGGTAGGTCCAACATTTACTAGCACACCTTCACCCTTTTGTGGGAAGTAGAACTTGAAGTGCACACTACACATCCTAAAAATGTGAAATGTGTACAATGAACTCCATTTCTCTCCAAAGCATGGAAATCACCCATAGAGAGTGCACTTGCCTCAAGCACATTCAACCTCTACTAATCCAACTTTAGAAACCTTCCTCAAGAAGAAAAAATTGAAATGCACATTTCACTTTTTTTACAATGTGAAATGTGCATAATGACCTATGCCTCCCACTGAGCCAATTTAAACTATAGAGAGTGGACCTACCCCAAGTAGGTCCAACTTATACCACCTACCACCATTAGTTGTATTAATTAAATGGTTTTGATATAAAATACAAGGGATTTTGTGAAAGGATTATCATTATTTTAATTTTCTAAGTTCATTTTGAGCTCCCATCATTTTCACCTTCATATCAAAATCTCAATCTTCATGCATACAAACTATACCGCAAGAGGTAACGACTACAAACTCAAATCCATGCCACTTGCATGAAAAAAATGGTACTTCTTATGTCTTATTTTTTTTTTCAATCTTAATTTTTATAGAGGTCTTTTGAGATTTAAGGTTTTTTTCATTTTTCAGGTTTCTCTTTTGAAAGTCTGGTTCAGGGTAGGTGTCATTGGACATTTTCACTAGAAAATTTAGAGTTTCTCATTTGTAAGAAAATTGTTCTACTATTCCTAAGGCAACATAAATAATCTAGGGTTTTTTACAAAATATTTTGTTTCCATGTTTATTTTACCTTTCTTGATTTTCACAATTGTAGAGTTCTATCTAATCACATAATATTCATAAATACTTCCCATCCAAGAATATTCCCCCAAGATTCATTTCTCTTATATACACTATGAATAGTGGATGTGTCTCAATCACCTCTCACTCCCATCAAGAACTTGACACCCTTGAAGAACCATAGAAGGTGGAACTACCTCAAACACATCCCACCATTAAAGAATTTTAGCTCACATGCATTATGACATGCATTGTGGACACTGGGCATGCTCCAAACACCTCTAAGTTCTACTAGAAAAAATGCAATGCTCCAAGTGCCTTCAATTCCTACAATATTCTATAGTTAGCCATTCAAACAATTTTTTTGGGATCCCCATGCCTCCCAAAGAGATGCAGTTCAAATCAAAGGGCTCTAAAGTAGTTTCTCGCCTAAAATCCAACCTTAAAGACATCAGTGATATAGACTTAGGTCATATTTATCTAGGAGAATTTTTGGCTAGTATAAGACAAAATTTCAAGAACGATTGGATACAAAGCATTTATGAAACTAGACTTACACAAGATGTAGCTTTCCCTTTGACTATTCAGATTCCCAAACTAATCTTAAAAATAGTTCAACATTATGACCATGATAGGAGACAAGTATATAATGATAAAGGAGATAAAATCTATGACCTTAACATTGATTACATCAATACAGTATTTTCCATTCCTGAGTTTGAGATTTATTTGGTTATAAATCCCTAAACATCTATAGAATTCTATGAGAAGAAGAAATATGGATATCAAAAAATAACTAATAAGCAATGGCTAAAGACCCCTAAGCACTCTTCCACCAAATTTTTCAAAATAATGTATAGGTATGATCTCATAGAAGAAGTGGGAGACATTATAAAATTACTACATATATTCACTAGCAACCCTGATGCTAAGTGTTATTAGTAATGAATGTATCAATACATATGGACTATATGAGATAATAAGTAGTATATACATTGGGCACAAATAATCATTTATTCTCTCCACTAACAATTATTGGAAGTTCAAACCTCCAATAATTTTCACATGACATCATATGTTGTTTACATCTTAGCTAAGGGGAGATTATTCCTAGGCCTAAATGTAGTATGTAAAGAAATAGATAGAGTGTATAATTACTACCCTAACCTTACCCTTTATGGTAGTAAGTAATAATTTATAAGAGTCAATTATGCTTTCATCTAAGCATCCTCACTATGTTTGATTCAAATATTAAGAAGGAAAGGTTTTATAGATAAGCAAAAGAGGAAATTACTAAGTGGGGATCATTCTTTATATAATTCCCCACATATTCCTACATTAGGGAATTAGGCTTCAATTCCTATCCCTACACCCTTCCTAATTATGTAAGTGATAGGTGGGCATTATTGAAATTGGTGAGATAGCTAGTAGAGGCCCATAAGCTTCTTTTAGATAGACATAAGGCAAGAATCCATTTTCATATGTCTATTACCCATTATAAGTTCCAAACTATTTTGAAGGTTAAATGTATAGAAGTGGAAATGAACCAAGTAACATTAAATACCATGGAGTCTAGGCCATACTTTGACCCTTATGGTAAAATCACCCATTCATTAGATTTGGCATCATAGGAACATGTGCCATACTATGATGATTATTAGGAGGATTGTGATGATGAGGAATTGGATAAGATGAGGGAATATTCAAGGATGTCCCTTTAATAGATAAAATATTATGACCTGACACTAGTTCCCAGAAGCTTAGAACATGATACTTCTAGAGTGGATCCATTATACCTCATTCAAGTTATCATGAAACCCCTATAACTAGTCAAGTGGTCAGTTCTCAAATCATTTTTATCTATTTGATAGAAAAACCCATGTCATTAATAGGACCATTAATTTACTGAGTAAATGAATTCAAATCACAAGAGAGACCATAAGAGTCTAGGAAAAGCTCCTAAAATTGAAAAATGAGGGTATAACACCAATAATGGAAAGCCCTAGTGAATCATCAGTAGGACCTCAATAGAAGAAGAAGAGAAAAACTAATACTAAGGCTAGGAAAAGAGAGTCAAGTAGAGAAGGGGAAGTTACTAATGAACACATATATCTTTCAAAAAAGGAGACACCACTAGTAACACAAGGATCTATTGCTTTAAATCCTATAAAAATGGCCCTTATAGACATTATTTCTCCAACTCCTACATCCATAGTTCAAGAGGCTTAAACACTTCCACCAGCATCCTCTTTTCCTTAAGCACCATAGATTCCTATTGTATCACAATTTTTATCTCCCCTCCCTCCACTCATTCCCACTTCATCTACCACCCCACTCACCTCAATTAGCCAAGTGCAGATAGAACTGACAAGTTTAGGGAGTAATCAGGGTCTCCCTATAGTAGGAATCCAAATTCCTATTCCACGTTACCTTCCTCCCTCCTATCCTTACCCATTTTACCCATTCCCACTTTATATTTAATTCACATTCCTTCTACTGTATCACCATTGATTCTTAGCACCACCCAATAATACATTACCTTAGAGTCAATAATCTTGAATACCATCCCTTAGGCAACTCTAACCTTTGGAATAAGTACCATTCCCTCTTCCTTGAAACCCACTATTTTCATCTCACCAACCCTAAGTGGCATTATGCATCTTATCGACACATTTAGTGCCTTAGCTTCTACCCTTCCATGAGTTCCCAAATTCTCAATCCCTACATTTTTTTCTCCTATTTCCCCCATTTTCACCACTTCACCCACACCATTAGTTGATCTTGGAGAAACCCAAACACTTGGTGAAGAAATGGGTTTGTAAGATATTGGTAAGGAGGAGCCTACACAAACACTTCCTGAACAACCTACAATATCATCTAGTTAGGATTCTTATTTTTTCATAATGTCAGTTAGTGTAGTCACATCAGCTATAGCTTCTTTGGTGACCATGTTAGATACTCAAAAGGCTACCCCTATTTGGTTAGCTCAATTAGAAGGGAAAAAGAGGAAAATAATGATTAACCATATCACCTTAGACTTTGGTATGTTAGAAGTAAAAAAGAAGACAAAATATACTCCCAAGACCATCTTGAGAATATTCACTAATAACAAGGGGGAGAGATATGTGGAAATTGTGGTTTCCCCACTAGACAAACCAAAAAGATATCTTTTAACAATAGATGATTAGGTCTCTTAGATGCACCTTGGTTGATAAATGAGAGAGGGACTCAAACATGATGTGTAGTCAGGTATTGACTCTCTCTTTTAGAAGATGGATCATGACAAAGCCACCAAAGATGAACTCAAAGAGAAAGTGGATCAATTTTTTTAGGCACTCAACTAGTTCATAAAGCCCAATGAAGCATCATAATAACCTTAGGTAGTGAAACCAATCATTATACATCAAGATATAATTGATTTGGTATGATAGATTTTTCATATGGTAAGGCATAATAAATAATGGTTTGAGGAATTGATCACAAGTGGAAATAGGGCCCCTCACAATAATGTTATAGAATTATAATATCATCATGGAGAGGAAGGAAATTTTGAAAGCACAGATCAATAGCTATGAAGAATATATTTAAAATTTGAACATGTATTGTCTTTAGTTGACAACCATAAAAATGATTGATATGAATACCCTCATCACTGAGAATATACTAAATAATTCTACCAAGCACGAGGAACTACACAAGACTATCCAATTCTAGATAAGAAAATAGACCGAGTCTACAAAATGAGCTAACTAGGTTTATGATAAAGACATTTATGTGATATATGAAATTGATGGCATGATGAATTTAATGTCATGTTAACCATTGGATGATGCTAGTATTCTTTAAAAGGCAGAATAGATATAAGGAAATTTTAAATCAATAGTTAAAAAGGAGTCTAGAAAGGACATTGTTTTTATCTTGAGTTTAATTCAGAGGTTCATAAAATATGAAAAGGCAATTTATCAAATGAGAAATGAGATGCATGGTATAAGAACCTTTCTAAGAGAGTTATTTGACATATAGGTAGATTAAATAACTTCTAATATTTACTCTTATGGGCTAGATGAATAATGAATATAGGAAATATTCAATGCCTTTGATGACTACTTAGAGAAATAATGAGCATAAAATGATAAGAAATCTAAATCTAGCTTAAATACTAATTAATTTTCCATCTCCTTCTTGGATATTTTAAAATGTTACTATCATGTGTAGTTTCATTTTGATGACATTTTAATTATAATTTGTAATTATGAAGTATAACTGTGTATTTATAATTCTTTTGAAGAAAGAGAGAACATGTATTTTTTCATTTTATATCTTTTAAATATGGGAGTTGCAAAAATAAAGTTTGAAATTGCACTTTTAATTTTTATTAATGTGAAATGAAAAGTACAAGGTCATAAAATCAAAATGCATGGTCCCTTTTCTAAAAATGATAAGGCTTAGATTTTGAATAGTCTCACTTAGTCTTTCACACTAGGGTTTGCATGTAAAAGAGATTTGAAAATTTATTTTCAATATTATATTTTCCTCTTAAAGACCAAGTTATTTTTAGCACCACCTCTTACATGGAGAGTTATTTCTATCCATTTTCAAAGGAGACTTGCATGAAGATCTCCAGACATACCCAACTCATGCATGCTCTTTTCTAGCCATTTCACAAGTTTAGAAATTCTAGTAAAATATGGACTTGTTCCTTCTGCATGAGTGTTATATATTGCATGATATTTTTCAGCTAGGTATTCAAGTTCTACTAATCTACATCTCATCTCTAAGAGAATTTTTTATAAGAATGGGTATAATCCATGGCCCAATTTATCTTTTTTGATATTAGTGATATTTTTCTACATTTTGAATGTATTTACTATAAGATGTAGCCTTTATAGAGAAATAAAGTTGAGTTTTTCCTTTCTTGTCTTTGAAATCACTATGTTATGTGAGTTATTTTATTTTTATGGAAGTCTCTATCTTTTATTTCATTTTCAAGATAAATCATCTATGGTAATTTTTACCCTCTTGATGGTATGGGTTGAAATTAAGATCTTTTCCCTTTGTTGAAAAATAGCTAAAATTTACCTCTGACTTCAAATTTTCATAAGTCTATGTTTAAAATAACTCAACCTATTTTCTACCCTATTGTGTTCCCAAAGTGAGCAGTTGGATCCAATACACAAATTTGGTGAAATCACCATATTTTTAATTTTCTACAAATTTTATTTCTTCACCCCCTTTTCCTTGTTAAAAACCATAGTTTAGGATCCAAAAAGCACTAAAGAGTGAGATTTTCAAAAAATATATATTTTATCAATTTGCATCATATTTTATTGAAAGGAATCTAGCCTTCTCTAAGGATTAACTTTAAATTACCAAGGTCCCATGACTTTAGAGGTTTTTCCATTATTTCATTAGGTACTTGCACAAAAAGCTACAATATCAAGATACTTGCAATCCTATGTGATAATAGTTTTTGGCATGCTTAATGGGACCCAAACATTACACAGAGATTAGTGCTATTCTCATCAATTTTTTTACAAGTTTTGTATAGATATTAAATCACCTAATAACTCTACTAGCCTATGGACTCACAATCACAAGGTAACATATGCCAAACAAACAAACAAGATCATCTAACAAAGGTAAGAGGGATAATTTTTTAGAATTATCATTTCCATCAAAAAAGAGAATAAAAACCATTACCCCTCAACCTAAGGTATATCTTATAGTTTTATTCCCATCCCCTTTGGTTACTATGATCAGTTCCATACCCACTATAATGGTAAGAAATCAAAATTTTATAGTTTCAATATGGGTAGTTTTCTCATTTTGGCCCAACATGATGATATACCAATATCAACAATAAAAATCATACCTTATTTTATAGGTGAGACTACCGCTACTACTTTAAAACATATACAAGACATTGCTAATATTTTCTCAATTCATAACGTGGTTGAAAAAAATATGGTAACTAGAATCTTAGTTTCCTCTTTTAAAGGGAAATATTTACAATGGTATAAAGGCCTTCTCCCCACCTTAATCTGAGTTTGGGATGAATTATGTGTTACAACATTTTCCTACTTTAAGGATAAATGCGATCACCTTTCCCTGGTTGAATAATTGACTATCATCTAAAGAGCTCCTCATGAGCAAATGACTAACTTCAATCAACACTTCTAGAAGACCTAGAACTAAATTCAAATATTGGTTAAACCCATTGAAAATAATTCCTTCTTATACTATCTAAAATACCCTAATAGTGATATAGCTATGATGATTCAGTCAATGGATGGCAATGTGCTTCCTAGAACTTGTGATATTGCAATAAGGGCTAAAAATTATCTGATCCAAGTTGGTAAAATTATACCATGGCTACCAATGCCTTTATTTCCATAAATAACCCACATTCCCCCTCATGTACTTGTTCTCATTCTCATCATGAGTAATGCACCTACTTTAATTCATACACCTATGAATAAGTTGCGTGAGATCAAATCGTTACTCAAGAGTTTTGAAAATGAGTTAGTGGTGATGAAAAGGCAATAAGATCAGAGCTATAAACCTTCTCAACCATCTAACCCCACATATCAATGGAATAGATAATATTATCAAGGGAATAAACAACCCTATCAAGTTAAAAACCAATAATAGGGATAAAATGCATAGCCAAGGCTTCCAGACTGTCATCCATCATCAACACCTGGAGTCTCCAAAGTTATTATCCCTATTCAAAAAAAATTGGCTGAAGAATTTGAATGGTGTTACCCATGAAACCAGCCCCATAATGAAAACACTTGCCTTAATGGTATAATCAATAAGGCCTTTATAGTGTAAAGATTAAAAAACATGTAGTGACAACAAGAAGGATTCACCTCCCAATAATTAGACACACAAGAACTTGTTCAAAGTGATGCAACCTTCCTAAATTGGTAGGAAGATGATTTGAATAAAATAGATCAAAATGAGGCCTTCCTTAATAATGGAATCCCTATTTCAGCTAACACTCTCCAAGAAAATATTAATAGAAGTTGATCAACTTCCCAAGATGGATCAATCTTCAACTTTTAGGATAACAATAGAGATGGCAAAAGATAACATAATGTAAACACTACCTTTTGTACCTACTAATTAGCCCAAAGTGAAGGTTCTCACTCCCAATCTTGTAAAGAAGGACAAGATCCCCACTAAGGTTCTAAAAAAGGTTGGTAATATTCCCTTTAACATTATTGAGAAAATTAAGAAAACTAATTTGAATGTCACTATGTGAGAGGCCCTATCTATACCAACACAAAGAGATTTACTTTACGAGGCATTGAAAAAATTACAAATATCATAGAAAGTTCCAACCAAGGGACCTAAACCTATGGTAAATTTATTCTAGCCTTAGATGAACAAAATAATAGACAAAAATGGTAAACCTCTGCCTTTTATCTTTTTCTTATAATAGGGAAGCATCTAGTACACAATTGTTTGGTGGATTTAGGGGCTAGTAGTTCTATAATGCCTAAGAAAATATTTAATGCTTTCAAGATAAAATATACACCTCTTAATAAATGGGTTGTGTAGCTTAATGGTATTACTATTCAAATAGTTGGAATTATAAAAGGATTGGACCTCACTATTCATTCCTTCCCTAGTCTTTCTATTACTCAAGACATTTCAGTCATAAACCTTCCCCATACTTTTCTATTTGCCTATCAAGAAATTTCACCACAAAAATTAGAGGGTATCTATCTATAATTTGGTATCATATGTTTCTCAAAACAATATATGAAACTAGAGTTATAATAAGGGCTGATCCAATCATGAAAGACCATATTGAATCATATAACCCTATTCCTCCTGCGGATATGAATTATGCTTTCCAAAATCAAGAGGAAGAAGTGGTTCAAGAGAGTGCAACACTTGTAGAAGATATTTTAGATACTCACTTGGATGAGTGGGGGACATCCTTGTAATTTGATCCATATCACTATGTACAAGATATAGGATTAGAGAATTATTGTAATCATGAGCAAAATTCAATCATCCCAGACTTCGTTAAGTTGGCTGAGGACCTACAAGGTATGTGGTAGTTATATTTTGACAGTTCAAGAAGTAGAAATAGAATAGGTTTGGGGGTCATATTGATATCTCCACACAAATAAGGTTACTTCTATTCATTTAGACTCTAATTCAGTTGCACCAACAACATAGTTGAATATGAATATTTGATCCATGGTCTTCAGTTATCCAAGGATAGAGGAACTAAGTTCTTATAATTATTCAAGGATAGTGAACATATTGTTCACTAGGTTAGATCAAGAAGTATGACCAAAAACAACTTTCTAAGGTCATATAAGCATATGATTTGGGACCTAATGGAGGATTTCACTACCCTAAATATCCAAGCAATACCAAGAGCACAAAATAAGGATGATGATTGCATGACTTCTATCATGTCCTAGTATAATCTACTAGTTGAGATAGAAAATGACAACAACTAACATGTGAGGCTAGTTGTAAGGCCTTTTATCCTTGATAAGATGATTAACTGGTGGGTCTTTCATAGTGACAAATAGATAATGAATTTTTTGAGATAAGAGGCCAACTTTTCATAATAAAATCAACCAAGGTTGCAAGACCAATATGGTGATAAGATTATAAAGTGGAAGATGAAGAAATTTCCTATTAGTCTCATTATACTAGAAAATATATTTAACTTAGATGAGTAGTTGAAAGGTTAAAATAAGAACTTTATTGTCAATGAAGAAGATTGTGAGCCCATCACTATCTTGGAAGACAAGTCACTCTAGGCAAGGTATGTAATGTTTTAGAGAAGCATGATTTTGTTAAATTATGTTGAGAGTTTGATGATAATTTCTCTTGGATTTATCATGATTTTAGAGGGTTTAATCCATGTTTAGCACAACATACTATCAAGTTGGATCAAAGTACAAACCTTATCAGGTAGAAACAAAGGCCTATTCACCCAAAGATTAAACCTTTGATGAAAAATTAAATCTTTAAGTTGATAGAGGCTAATATAATATTTATAATCAAACACTCATCTTAGGTAATAAATCTAGTTTTGATCAAAAAGAAAAATATTGAAATCAATCTATGCGTAGATTTTAGAGATCTGAACTTTCATCCTTGAAAGACCACTACCCTCTTCCACCTATGGGACAAATCCTAAAAATGGTGGTAGGATATGAGATATTTTCTCTTCTAGATGGTTATTCAGGAGATAACGAAATCCTAGTACAAGAATTAGAACAATTTAAAACCGCCTTCACTACCAAATGGGGGACGTACACATACAAGGAGATGCCTTTTAAGTTCATAAGCATAGGATTTAATTTTCATATATCCATGGATATGACATTCAAAGGTTTAATCAATGATATAATCCTAGTATATCTAGATGATATCATAATTTATTCAAAGCATGCTAGTGTACATCTCAATCACGTAAGATTTTTTTTTGAAAGGTGTAGATTATTTGGATTTTCTCTTAATTCAAAGAAAAGAATGTTCATGTTACATAAAGGAAAATTAATTGGACATAGAGTGCCAAAAGAGAGTCTTGTAATAGACCCTAAATGAGTTAGAGACATATTTTTACTGGCATTGCCAAGTCATAAAAATGGGTTGCAAAGTTTGCTTGGGAAGATTAACTTCATGAGGAGATTCATACCAAATTTTGTCACCCTGGTTAAACCCCTCATTGCAATTTTAAAAAAGGGAAATCTTTTCAACTAGACGTAGAAAGGAAAAGAAAACTTCAAATCCATAAATCAAGCTATCTCACAAGCCCCTACCTTGGTTAACCTAAATTATGAAAAATATTTTATTCTTTATGTGTTTGGAGAAGTGAGTATCTCAGCAATTTTGACTCAGCATAATTAGGAAGACTTGGAATAACTGATATCCTTTTTCAACCAATCTTTAAAGGGTTATGAAGAATATTATAGTTTTGTGTAAAAACAAGTATATGAAGTCATCAAAGAACTCAATAAATTTAGATATATGCTCTCCAATAACAAGGTACATGTCATGGTCAACTATCAAAGCATCAAAGAATTCTTGTCAAGTAGAGAGATAAATGAGAAATGAGTAGGATGGATTATTAAATTCATGGAGCATGATGTTGATATCATAATTACAAATATAGTAATAGGAAAAGGACTATGTGAACAATTAGCTATTGACATCAAAGTTACTAAACTAGTCCTTGATATAATGTATGCTCATTACATACCTCAACCAAGCAATCCACCCCCTTTTAATATCTAGATCCAAGATATGAAATTCAAAGGTTTAATCAATGATATAATCTTAGTATATCTAGATGATATCATAGTTTATTAAAATCATGCTAGTGTACATCTCGATCACTTGAGAATTTTTTTTGAAAGGTGTAGATAATTTGGCATTTCTCTTAATTTAAATAAAAGTGTGTTCATATTACATGAAGGCAAATTACTTGGACATATAGTTCATAAATAGGGTCTTGTGATAGACCCTAAATGAGTTAGATCCATATCTATACTAGCATTTCCAAGTCATAAAAATGGGTTGTAAAGTTTCCTTGGGAAGATTAACTTCACGAGAAGATTCATACAAAAATTTGTCACCTTGGTTAAACCCCTCACTACAATGTTAAAAAATGGAAATATTTTCAACTAGACATAAAAAGGAAAAGAAAGATTAAAATCCATCAATTAAGCTATCTCACAAGGCCCTAGCTTGGTTAACCCAAATTATGAAAAGGATTTTATTCTTTATGCATTTGGAGAAGGGATTATCTCAACAATTCTAACTCATCATAATTAGGAAGACTTGGAACAATTGATATCCTTTTTCAACCAATCTTTAAAGGGTTATGAAGAAAATTATAGTTTTTCAGAAAAACAAGTGTATGTAGTCATCAAAGCACTCAATAAAATCAGGTATATTCTCTCCAATAACAAGGTACATCTCATGGTTAGCTATCAAAGCATCAAATAATTCTTGTCAATTAGAGAGATAAATGAGAATGAGTAGGATAGATTACTAAAGTCATGGAGTATGATGTTGATATAATAATCACAAATCTAGTAATAGGAAAAGGACTCTATGAATAATTATATATTGACATCAAATCTATTGAACCGGTCCTTGATATAGTGTATGCATAAAACATACCTCAACCAAGCAATTTACCCCCTTTTAATACATGGATCCAAGATATGACATTTAAAGGTTTAATAAATGATATAATATTAGTAAATCTAGATGATTTCATAGTTTATTAAAATCATGCTAGTGTACATATTGATCACCTAAGAATTTATTTGAAAGGTGTAGATAATTTTGCATTATTCTTAATTCAAAGAGAAGTGTGTTTATGTTACATGAAGGAAAATTACTTGGACATATAGTGCCCAAGAAGGGTCTTGTAATAGACCCTAAATGATTTAGATCTGTATCTATACTAGCATTACCAAGTCATAAAAATGGGTTGTAAAGTTTCCTTTGGAATATTAACTTCATGAGGAGATTTGTACCAAATTTTATCACCCTGGTTAAACCCCTCACTGCAATGTTAAAAAAGGGAAATATTTTCAATTAGACGTAGAAAGGAAAATAAAATTTCAAATCCATCATTGAAGCTATCTTAAAAGTCCCCACCTTGGTTAACCCAAATTATGAAAAGGATTTTATTCTTTATGCATTTGGAGAAGGGAGTATCTTATCAACTCTGACTCAATGTAATCAAGAAGACTTAGAATAACTAATATCCTTTTTCAACCAATCTTTAAAGGGTTATGAATAAAATTATAGTTTCGTGGAAAAACAAGTATATGTAGTCACTAAATCACTCAATAAAGTTAGGTATATGCTTTCCAATAATAAGGTACATCTCATGGTCAGCTAACAAAACATCAAAGAATTCTTGTCAAGTAGAGAGATAAATGAGAAATGAGCAAGATGAATTACTAAAGTCATGGAGTATGATGTTGATATCACAATCACAAGTCTAGTAATATGAAAAAGACTATGTGAACAATTACTTATTGACATCAAAGCTACTGCACCAGTCCTTGATACAGTGTATGCTCAAAACATACCTCAACCAATAAATCTACCCCCTTTTAATATCTAGATCCAGGATATGACTCATTTCCTATAGAATGGTGACTACCCCTATGACTTCCAATAGTCCAAGAAGAGGAATTTTCCACTCTAATTAAACCCCTATGTCCTTATCAATGGCATTTTATTCTAAAAATATTTGAATGGAGACTTGTTCAGATATATTGAGCACAAACAAATCCCCAAAGTGCTTAAAGAATTTCTTTATGGATCATCTAGAGGCCATTTTTTAGAAAGGAATACAACCATCTGGTAATGTGAGGAGGCTACTATTGGTCCAAGTTATTCAAATATGTCCATAAATGGGTAAGGAATTGTGAAAAGTGTGCTTACTTCACTGGTAATCTAAATATAGCTACACTTACTCTCAAACCAATTCAAGCAGATCAACCATTTACATAATGGGGATTGGATTTCATTGGCATGATTAACCTACCATGTAGTGTAGGTCACAAGTGGGTCTTTATAGTAACTAATTATTTCATATGATTGACTAAATTAGTTGTTCTGAAGGATACCATTGAAACATCCATTTTAGATTACGTGGACAACATAGTCTCAAGGTTTGGAGTCCCTTACATGATCATATCAGACAATGCTATGGATTTTATGGAGACTCAAGTTAGTGAATGGGATATAAATCACAATGTTTACCTAATCACATATTCAAATTATTATCTTTAAGATAATGTCCTATATGAATCTACCATCAATAATTTACTCTAAATTATTAAATGAACTATGGAGGATAACCAAAGAATATGGCACATAAAGCTAAGGTCAACACTATGGGTTGATAGAATTACTCTAAAAAGAGCCATTGGTAATTCCCCTTTTATGTTGGTATATATAAGAGAGGCTCGAGTGCCATTTTCAATTGAACTACCCTCTCTATAACTCAATCACTATTTAGACCTAATAGACAATGATGAGATGATGGTTAGGTTGGTTGAGCTCATGGAGCTTGAGGAGGTCAAGCATTAATCAATAAAATTCTTAGAAGAAAATCAAGCATAAATCAAGAGGAATTTTGATAAAAAGGAAATTGCATGGATCTTTAATGAAGGAAATATGGTTTTGAAGTGGGATAAATATAGAGAAAAACTAAGCAAGCACACCAAATTTGATGCAATATGGAATAGTCCATACATCATCATTCAGTGCAAAGGGCCAAACACATTCCAACTCACCAAGCTTGATGGCAAAGAATTACCAATGATATTCAATGGGATATACCTTAAATCTTGTTTTTGAGGAAAGGATTTTCTCCCAAAAGTCCTAAAAATTTGTACATAGTAGAGTTAGTATGTGTTATCAATAAGTTCTTCAACACATCTCTTAGTTTTTTAGATTTGTCCCTTTAGTTTATTTCTTTCTATCTAGTCATCTATTTTGTCTCCATATCTTGGAAAATTTAGCTCTTTTATTTCCTAGGTTTTGGTTCCATCATCATGATGTTGACTCCATGCATAATGTCTTACAAGGCTACTAGTTTTGAATGATTAGTAGGAAATCATCTTGTAGAGGTCATCAAAAATGTTGAGATTTTTTGTCTCAAAAATATTTTTATATTCATAACCTAAGGGATTGCCATTTCATTTTCTATAAAATCCCTTAAAACCCTAATATTCCATCTCCCCTTACCTCATGGAATTAGAAACTCAAGAGGCAAGTTGAAATATTGTAAAATATTTCATAGGTTCTAAGACCATGAGGCACCAAGACCCAAATATGATAGAATCCAAAGTTCCCATGCACTTTGCACACTTTAAAATATGCAAAATGTATGATGGGTTCAAAATCGTACGATGAACCCATCCAATAGATATCTAAGGCTGATATGAACTTTATACATTGTAAAACCTTTCAACATGCATGGTAGGCTATGAGTCTTGCCAACCACTAAACCTCCTCATGGAGAGTGGACCTACTTGAGGTATATCCAACCTCTATTGACACACCTTCACCTTTTATACATGAATCAAAACCTGAAGTGTACATTACACATCTTTAAAATGTGAAAAGTGCATGACAAACTCCATTCCTCACCAACCCATTGAAATCACCCATGGAGAGTGGACTTGCCTCAATTACATTCAACCTCTACTAATCCAAATTTAGAAACCTTCTATAGGAAGGAAAGCCCAAAATTCACATTGCACATTTTTTACAACATGCAATGTGCATAATAAACTTTGCCTTCTACTGAGCCAATTTAAACTATAGAGAGTGGACCTGCCCTTAGTAGGTCCAACCTCTACCACCTACCACCATTAGTTATATTAATTACAAGGTTTTGCTATAAAATATAAGTGATTTTGTGAAAATATTATCATTATTTTAATTTGATAAGTGTGTTTTGAGCTCCCAATATTTTCAACTTCACATCAAACTCTCAAGCTTTATACATACAGACTATACCCCAAGAGGTAACAACTGCAAACTCTAATCCGTGTCACTTACATGAACAAAATGGTACTTCTTATGTCTTCTTTGTGTTTTAAGCTTAAATTTTGTAGAGGAATTTTGAGTTTTAAGGTTTTCTCATTTTTAGGTTTTTTCATTTGAAAGTTTGGTTTAGGGTAGGTGTCATTTTCCATTTTCACTAGCAAATTTAGAGTCTGTCTATTGTAAGAAAACTATTTTGATATTCCTAAGGCAACCTAAAGAATATAACATTTTTACTAGACTATTTTTCTCATTTTTTTCCCCTCTTGATTTTAATAATCATAGAGTCTCATATGATCATGTAATATTCATAAATACTTCCCATTCAATAATATTCCCCTAAGATTCCTTTCTCTTTAATACACTGTGAATAGTGGATGTGTCTCAAGCACCTCCCACTCTGGCTAGGAACTTGACACCCTTGAAGCCCCACAGAAGGTAGACCTACCTCAAACACATCCCACCTCCATTGAATAATTTTAACTCACATGCACTATGGACATTGGACATGCTCCAAACACCTCCAAGTTTTACCGAAAGAAATATGTGCTCCAAAAACCTTTAGGTCCAACCATCTTCTATAGTTGGCCATTCAGAGGATTTTTTTATGATCTTCATGCCTCCCAAAGATATGAAGTTCAAATCAAAGGGCCCTAAAGTAGTTTATTTATTAAAATCTAACCTCATAGACATCAACGATATAGATTTAGGCCATATTGACCTAGGAGACTTTTGGGATAGGATTAGAGAAAATATTAAGAATGATTGGATACAAAGCATTAATTACTCTAGACTTCCACAAGCTACAACTTTCCCTTTGACTATTTAGATTCCCAAACTGATCTTAACAATATATCAGCATTATGACCCTAATAGGAGACAAGTATATAATGATAAAGGAGAGAAAATCTTGGACCTTGAGACTATTTACATCAATATAGTATTTTCCATTCCTAATTTTGAGATTTATCTGGATATAAATCCACAAACATCTATAAAATTCTATGAGGATAAGAAATATGGATGTCAAAAAATAATTAATAAGTAGTGGCTAAAGTCCCCTAAGCACTCTTCCACCAAATTGTCCAAAATAATGTATAGGTCTGATTTCATAGAAGTGGGAGACATTATAACATTACCATATGATTAATAGGTAGCCTTGATGCTGAGTGTTATGAAAAATGGATGTATCAATATATTTGGACTATATGAGAGAATAAATAGTATATACATTGGGCATAGCTAATCAATGATTCTCTCCACCAACAATTATTTTAAGTTAAAACCTTCATTAAGTTTCACATGACATCATATGTTTTTTACACCTTGATTAAAGGGAGATTATTCCTAGGCCTAAATGTAGTACCTGAAGAAATAGAAAGAGTGTACAATTACTACCCTAACCTCACCCTTTAGGCTAGTAAGTAACAATTCATAAGAGTCATTAATTATTTCATCTATAACATCCTCACTATGTTTGATTTAGATCTTAATAATGAAAGGTTTTCTAGAGAGAAAAAAAGAGGAAATTACTAAGTGGGGATCATTCTTTATACAATTACCCACATATTCCTGCATTGGGTAGTAGGCTTCAGTGGTTATCCCTACACCCTTCCTCATTATGTAATTGATAGGTGAGAATTATTAGATTTAATTAGATAGCTATTAGGGTCTCATAAGCTTATTTTAGATAGACATAAGGTAGGAATCCATTTCCCTATTTCTATCGGCCATTATAAATGCCAAACTCTTTTGAAGGCAAAATGTGTAGAAGTGGAAATGAACCAAGTAACATTAAAATATCCTAGATTCTATGCCATACTTTGACCCTTATGGTAAAATCACCCATGCATTATATTTTCTATCATAGGAACATGTGCCATACTATGATGATTATTGGAAGGATTGTGATGATGAAGAAATAGTTAGCATGAGGGACTATTCAAGGATTTCCCTTCAACAAATAAAATATTATGACCAAGCATTGGTTCTTGATAGCTTAGAAGATGATACTTCTAGAGTGGATCCATTATACCTCACTCAAGTTATCATGAAAACCCTACCACCAATCAAGTGGTTAGTTCCCAAATCATTTTCTCTATTTGATATAACAACCCATGTCATTAATAGGACCATTAATTGGTCAAGGAGTAAAGGGGTCCAAATCACAAGAGAGACCATAAGAGTCAAGGAAAAGCTCTTACAATTCAAAAATGAGGGTATAACACCAACAATAGGGGGTGTGGGTGAGTCATCAATATGACTAGATTAGAAGAAGAGAAAAACTAATACTAAGGACAGGAAATGAGTGTCAAGTAGAGAAGGGGAAGCTACTAATGAACCCATATATATTTCAATAGAGGAGCCACCACCAATAACATAAAGATCTACTACTTCAGATCTTATAACAATGGCCCCTATAGACATTATTCCTCCTCCTCCTACCCCTATAGTTTAAGACGCTTCAATAATTCCACCAGCTTCCTCTCCTCCTTCAGCACCTTAGATTCTTATTGTATCACAAGTTTCATTTCCCCTTCCTTCACTCATTACCACTTCATCTATTACTTTGCTCATCTCAATTATTCAAGTCCAAATAGTATTAATCAGTCTAGGGAGGCACTCAAGGTCTCCCCATGTGTGGAATCCATATTCCTATCCCACATTCCCTTCCTCCCACCTCTCTTTCCCCATTTGACCCACTCCCACTTTGTTTTCCACTCACAATTCCTTTTATTTCATCACTATTGATTCCTAACACCACCCATTAGTGCATTGCCTCAGATTTAGTCATCTTGACTACCATCCCTTAAGCCACTCCAATCTCTGGAGTAAGTACCATTCCCTCTTCCTCTCAACCCACCATTTTCACCTCACTAACCCTAAGTGACCTTATGCATCTAATCAACACATTTAGTGCCTTAGATTATACCATTCTATCTATTCCAAAATTCTCAATCCCTGCTTCCATTTCTCCCATTTCCCCCATTTCCACCACTTCACCCACACCATTAGTTGAACTTGGATAAACCCAAATAATTGGTGCAATAATGGGTTTGAAATATATTGGTAAGGAGGACCTTGTTATCATTAAATTTTAGTAGGATCAATTCATGGGATAACCCCTATGAATTTTTTTTGTTTTATAGCCCATTGTATCTAAGCACACAAAACAAGGCTAATCTCTACCTCTTTGCATTCATTTTTCCTAAGAAAGTTGATCTTTTGAGGGAAGTTTACATCTTGTGTAGTTTGGATATTTTTATCTGAACTACACTTTGTTTCTTTCTATGAAAATTTTAAAAAAAAATCTTGATTTTGCATGTGTTTCATGTTCTTTGTGTTGATTCAAAAAAATTCTTCAAATTTGCATATGAAAATTTAGATAATTTTCTCAACATTGCATATGCAAATTTAGAGAATTTTCATGACATTGCTTATGAAATTTTGGATAAATTCTCTAATCTCACACACAGGACCCACCATCATGACATTAATTAATTTTTCATTAATTACACTTTTAATATATATTTAACCTAGGTAATTTTATTATAACCATTTCTTTCTCTCTCTTTGCCATTTTTGAGCTCAAGCGCACCTCCTAGTCACCATTTTTGAGTTCATGCACATCTTACTTAACCACCTTCGTGATGAATTATATTTTATGGTGTGATTGTTTTCATGATTCAAATCACCTCATTTTGTTGATTTCATTTTGTTTCAAGTAAGTCTCCCTTTTATTTTCTTCATTTTTATGTTCTAATAGATTATTTTATTTCTTTTTTTTAAATTTTAGGGGTCGATTTTATTTCCTCCCAAACATTTTTCAAACCCCTACACTCTCCATGCATTCTAGATAATTTTATTCAATATGTATGGAGGAGTGATCCTTGAAGTTCACCTTGGTGCACTTTAGAGAAAATTCTCTGAATTGCACATTGCACTTTCTGCCCTATGTACTTTAGATAATTTTCTCTAAAGTGCATGCCACCTAATGCACTTCAAAGAAAATTATTTGAAGTGCATATTTTAAATTCCATAGTGAACGTCACAAATTTTTATTCTAAGTATATGTAACTAGGTGCACTTAAGAGAAAATTCTCTAAAGTGTATATTGAAAATTCCCCGATGCACTTTAGAAATTTTTCTTTGAAGTACATGTAACTAGGTACACTTTGAAGAAATTTGTTTGAAGTTCACATAATTCTACCTCAACATTTTAATCTAATATCAAAGAATTTTCTCTGATGTGCACTAGAACCTTACACTCCCTCATGTAGTTCGAAGAATTTTCTGTGAACTATACCTAACCTTTTCTCATGTAGTTCAGAAAAAATTCTCTAAATTACACCAAAATCATCAACTCATCATGAAGTTTAGAAAATTTTATTTGAACTACACATTTCCCAAAAAATTAAGAAAATTTTTAACTCTAAATAATCAAAATTTATTACTTACAACTATCTAATCAATATCAGACATTTATCCAAACAAGAAGACAATAAAGTACAAGTATCAGGGTGTGTTCCCATTGTCTGCAATTCATTAAAATATGGATCAAATTGGGGTTACAAAGATTGGTCATGTGGACATGGATGAGTTTTTAAAAATATTAGGAAGAGAACCCATTACACATCATATGCATCTAGTACTTTATAGTGAAATTCATTTGGCTAATGCATTTCTAATATCAACACATGATTCTAAATTTGTCTTGACCATGGTAGTATATTTTTATAAGAAAAGCATATCAGTCAAGGATTTAGAGGTTAAGGTGATCATTCACCTTGATGAGGAATATTTTGATAAAAAATTTCACCTCTTTGAGATTGAAGAATATTCTAATTTAACTATGGAATCAACTAAAGAATACTATGATAGAGATATTGAGAAGTGTAAGAAACATATTAACTCTAAATGGCTCAAGACTACTCAACTCACCATTGCTATATGGCCCAAGTATTTGTATCATAGTGATTTTTTAGAGGAGATAGGATATTTGATTACTCTCCTTAGTAGAGTGAAAGGGTTTTCTACTTCAAACATTTTTCAAAAATGGATGTATCAATACATTCTTGTTATTAAAAGAAAAAAGAAAAGGATATTTTGGGGTAAATAAATTAGTGATGTATTCTTCATCAGCTCTCTAAGCTAGATTATTCACTCAAGTTTTACATGAATTCATATATTTTGTATGCTACAGCTAGTATGAAGTCCTTTTTGGGTTTAAATTCTGTAAGTGAAAATAAAAATGTTCCTGTATATGAGTATTATCAACACCTAACTCTAAAAGAAAGCACCAAGCATTATAGGAGAGTTAATGATGATTTCTTCTATAAATTCATTTTCACTTTTGACAAAGAACTTGAAAATAAGAGAATTTCATATCAGGAATGGGCATAGGTCAATAGGGTTGGATGAATTTTCTTATAGTTCCCAACTTTTACATACATCATGGTAGGAGGATTTGATGAATAGCCTTACATTCTACCTAGATACCCAAGTGATAAATTAATACTAATGGAGATGTGTAGACAAGTGATGAACATGTATAAAAAATAATTAGATTCTCACAAAAAAGGTTTCAAATATCCAATTAGTATTGGTTGGTACACAATTTCCACTACTCCAAAAGCTAAGACTATGGAAACTGAGTTTTAGTGGATTTCACTTAATAAATTCAAAATTAGAGAAAACTTTGATTACAAAATGATGAAGGAGAATATCAAATGTAATATCACCCATGTGGATAGAATTGAAGTTATTTGGGCAGAATGCATAACTAATGAAGATATAAGGAAAATTGATTATAGTCCCCTTATTACTAATCAAATTGTCAATTTGGAATTGGTAAATATTCTTAGGAATTTGATAGATTAATGGAATATATTGGATTATTAATATGAGGAAAATCAAGTGGCTTCAACTCCTCTCCTTCCCATCCAATGGTCAGTTAAAGAATCCACTTCTATTAGAGATAGATTTGAACCTACTCTTGTAAGAACTAATTCTTGGTTAGAATCTAAAGGAATTAAGTTGAAATATTTTAAAATTAGTTCTGAGGAAATGTATGATGAAGAGACTGATAAGAAATGAGAGGAGTAGAGAACCAAGAATAAATAGGAGCCCTCTACTTCCAAATAGAAGCCAAAATTTGTATTTTTTAGAAAAGGAAAGAGGAAAGAAGCAAGTGTCAAGGAAAGTGCTCAAGTGGAGAAGAAATAAATTCCAATCACAAGCGAGGCACCATATAAATCATCATCATAAGTATCTCAGCCAGAGCTTCAATAGACTATACAAATAGAGACTACTCAATCAGAGGTTCCTTTGATTAAAGCTTCTCAAGCCATGGTTTCACAGGTAACATTTTCTATAGTTCCTCCCATGATTACCACTATAAAAGTTGATCATGTTCATTCTCAAGTTGTTCTTTCACCACCACCTTCACCTCCTAGTGCCACATTTTTTCAAGTTCCTTCACAAGGTACACTAGACCTTGTTTTTGATTTATTGTCAAATGTACCCAGTCCTTCAAATTCATTTGGATCCCCAACTAATTTATATTTCACCTAACAAGATATTGAAAAAATTATGTCTATACCTTCTTTAAGGACAATAGCTCAATTTCTTGTCACTCTAGTGTCCAAAATGTCAATAATAACTAAATTGATGGTTACTCCAACCCAAACTCTACCTGTTATTACTACAATCTCATTAGTGTCAACCCCATTACTAAATACCTTCATCACACTACCTTCCATTACACTAAGTATCCAAAGCTTTAATATCCTTATCCTAAGGAGATCCATCTCCTCTTCCTCCTCGGTTGGAATCACAAACACCTAAGAATAAGTGAGCAGGGGCACTGAAAGTCTTTGATTGTGGTCATCTTATGCCAATAAATCCCAAAACAACAAAGAAGGCTGAAATGATGCCAAGTGTGATATTTGAATATGAGCACAAGTATGTTGAGGTTGTAGATCCTCCTAAAGATAGAAACATTGAAGATTTTTAAGAATATAAATATGTAGTAGGATTAATAGATCTTGGGAAACAAACCCATGAAGGCATGAAGGAAGATTTTCAAGCAAAAATGGCCTCCTTTATTGAGATATATGATAAGGATAAGAAGATCAAGGATAAAATCAAAGTAAAAAGAAAATTGGATCTCATGGTCATGCAATTAATGGTTGGATTGAGAGATTAACAATATAGGGTACTCAAAGGTTACATTCTACCATTAGATTTTTGAATAACCTAAGTGAAGTGAAAATAGAATTTAAAAAAATAATTAAAACACTAAGTCAAGATTTGAAATTTAATGAAAAGGATATTAATACATGGACTCAACTACACAAATTTAAACTAGAGCTTTTGGTTGAGCAGAAGGTCATTCCAAATAGGAAAATGTTCATTGAATATAGGGAAGCTATGAAGAATAAAAGAGAAGTTCTCAAGAATATAGTTAAAGATCTCAAAGAAGCTAAAGATATGTGTGATAATAAGATGTTAGATCTTATAGATAAAATTGGAGAGCTTCCCTACCAAGTTAAAAATGATTCTCAAGAAATTCTTCTTGTGGAGACTATTATTCAAGAATTTACATCTTTTCTTCAAAAAAAGATTGAAACAGGTACTTTCATGCTCGACTCCATTGAAAAATTGATTGAAATTTAGGTTATTTTGAATAAATTATAAATAATCTTGGACAAAATAAAATATTTTTGAGTTAACTTAGAAGTTTCAAACACAAGGGTGCTTGTCATCTCCAAAAGTACATCCAACCTAGATAACAATGAGGTTCAAGCTATATCAAACAGATATGAGGAATTTTTAGAAAAGAATAAAAAGGAATAAAATCCTATGTCTAAGGACACTTAGTTTACTTTTGTAATTTTCCATACGTAGTTTTGTTTAGTGTAATTTACATGTAGTAAAATTATATAGTCCTAAGTCAAATAGGACTATGTCAATCAATAAGTCAATGTATTTATGTTTTTCCTATTTTTGTTCATTGCTCATCTTTATAAGTAAGAGCATGCTCTTTGTAAAAAGGATCACCAACTTCTATAGAGGGGAAATGATGCTAAATAGATAAATAAGTTTGAAACTTTGTGTTCATATTGTAAATCAGACATTCATTCAATAAAATAAAATCAAGTGATATTTCAAACTTTGTGTTGAAATATACTTCTAGTGTATTGGGAATGTTCTTTTGTCTTTTCCATTGAATTTTATTCTAATTTGAGTGAATTGTGGTGTGAAATCTCTATCAAATAGAAGGTGCCAAGAAGCTGATTTTGGAAACTTGGAGCTACTTTTTAAGTTTTAGGTTTGTGGTCATCATTGAAGGTGAATTATTGAAGAGATTTTAAGCTACCAGTTATTCTTCTTTGATAATTTTAATCTTTGTTGGAAATAAGGTGAAGAATTTGGGATAAACTTTATTATATATTTTAAGTTTACTCTATTGGTATTATTCTTTTTAACCTTTTGGCTAACAAATCTGAATATCAGTTATATTTGGTTCATCAAGTGATCTTAGATTTTCAAAGTATATCACAAAGAATGGAAAAAATTTTGTGATTGAACATCAATTATGAGAAAAGAGAATTATATGATATGACAACACATATTATGATAAAATAATTATAAATAAGTGTAAATAATTAAGTGTTGTGTTAGTTAGCAATAAAAGGGATCCTCCCCTTTCATTGAGGAGAGATTTTATCTCATCACACTGTGGCTAAAATAACCATTTTTCTACCTTTGTGTTGATAAAAAAATATTCACCAAATAGTTTTAGTGACTCCACTAGGGATTCAAGCATATAACTGAGCTATACACTCATTCAGTTCATATAAGACCAACACCTTATTATTTACTATTATTTTTGTAGTTAATATTTTTTCTTTCTAAGTTCTTTCACATTCTGGCAGAATGAAGCTACACTCATTATAAAAGGGTAGTAGGACTCATTGATCCAACTTTTGAGTTGTTTCAATAACACAATTTAAATTTTTTGTCAGCACATATAAGGTTACCTCTTCATCATACAAGAAGTTTTCCACCTACAAATACAAGATCTCCCATACCAAGATAAACTTCCAACATTCATAGAGTTTTGCCTATTTTTCCTTTGCAAATATTTGTCATACCTCCATACAATTCACAATGAATGGAAACTCAAGGTCCATGGGAGACTACTTTTAGTTAATTGAATTTGGCACCACCATCTCATAAATTACCTCATGGCTCATGGAAAAATTTTCCTATATTTTATGGTGATGGCAAACAACATCCAAATGAACATATTGTTGTATAATACATTGCATGTGAATTTATTGGAGTGGAAAATGAAGATGTTGATGTAATATTATTTATAGAAACACTCTAAGGCATTGATACTAATTGGTTTTATCATCTTTCAACTAGAACTATCACTAATTGGGCCACACTTAAGACTAAGTTTGAGGTAAGGTTCAACCCTACAAAAGATTCTCATGCCTTGTTGGCTAAGCTTACACAAATGAAGAAAGAACCACATGAACCCATGCATGAGTTTATGGCAAAGTTTAATAAGTTGAGGAATATGATTATACTAGTTTTTTTACCTACACTTGAAAATCTAAAGTGATTCTTCATCAATTCTCAATTGTTAGAAGTGAGTTTTATTTTACAAAGAGTAGCCCCAATTGATCTTGATGTTTCTCAAATTTTGGCCACTAAAATAGAAGATGATTTTATTATAGTAGGCAAGGTGAGAAATAATTCCATTGAGTCTAGAGGGTAGCCTTTAACAACTTCATCTCCTACTAGCACTATAGATCCTATGGTTCAAAATCTAGAAAATGAATTGTTAACACTCAAGAAAAAATGTCTCAAAGAATGTCATTTTATCCATACAAATATGTCCCAAGGAGGACATACCCAAATGATTATAATTATTTTAACAATGCTACAAGAAATAAAAATTAGAATAAGCTTCCTCCACCAGAAGTAATGCTCACATTGGAGGCACCACTGGGTAATACAATAGTCAATTGTTTGGAACATAAAAATGATAATGTTTTAGAATTAGAATATGCTCTAAAATAAGATGCAAATCCTTCTATTAGAGATGAAGAAGGAGATGTTGGTGACTCTGATATCAGGTTTATAAACTTTGAAGAAGAAGTTGAACAAGAGGGAGACACACATGGTGAATCTTATGCCATCTTAACCCATTCTCAAAGTTCACAAAATCAACCGCAAAAGATTGATAAAATAAAATATAAGGATGAACCATGAAAGGAGGTTATAATTGATAAAAGAGGAACTCATTTTCCATTTAAACCAAAGGATACAATGGTAGATAAACAAGTGAGTACTCCTTATACTTCTACCTCTTCTCCTTCAATGTATAGACCTAGTGCCCAAAATTTGAAACCTAAAAATGAAAATGTCTTGTCTTCTTTGGCTATCCCATATCCAGCTTTTGATATCATTGATCATACCAAGAAGACTAAATTATAAATTTTAGAGGTTAATTACCTCTAATAAAATCTTGACCAATTTGATAGATTGGCACAATTTGTAAAAAGTAAAGGGATACATTCTGACTAGACTTTAGCTAAGAGTGTACTATTTGACCCTAAGCCAAGACCAAAGAAAAATAAATTAGTTTTAACTATTGCATACAAATCTATAAAAATAGAACCTTTATATATTTCCCTATTTATCAATGGTTACAAGCTTAGTAATTCTGTTATTGATTTTGGTGCTTCTGATAATGAATTGCCTGCTAAGGTGGCTAATACCTTGGGATTAACCTTGAAAAATACTTTTGGCCATTGTTTCTTAATGAAAACCAAATAAGTACCTCTCATATGCCAAATCAAGGATGCATAATTTGAATTTGCTACATTTTTAGAGAAAAAGATTAAAATGATAGTTTTAGTGGCTGATGTTCCAACCCCATATGGAGTTATGTTAGGATGTAATTTTTGTAAAGATGTCAGTGGTGAGATTAACATGGATTGGTCTAAGGATAGGATACCTATTAAGGGTGTTATGAAGAGACTTAATCTATAAAAATAAGAGAAGTATACTTGACAAAGACTAAGGATCCAAAGGCCCAGATCCTTTTTAAAAATTCTAGAATGGGTACATATTTCTTAACTATAGATGAAGATATAATATCTTCAAATGACATTTTAGAAAAATATTAAAAAATTAAAAAATCGTCCACATCAAATGAAGATGTTTTATATCCTCAAACCATCAATGTTAAAGATTCAAATGAAGTCTGGACTTTAGAATTTGGAAGTAGTTGTTCTTCGACTAGATCTAGAGTTGGGAAAGTTCTCATATCATCGAAAGGAAAAATCTTCCCTTTTTCTTTCAGATTGTAGTTTAATAACAATAAAAATATTGCTAAATATGAAGAATTTTTTATTAGGAATGGATTTTGCATGAAAAAAAGGAATTATAAGCCATCATACTCAAGGTAATGCTAAGCTAATCATTTCTTAGGTCAAGAATTTTTATTAGACTAAGAATGAAAGGTTGAGGCATTATCGCATATGTGTTTGGGATTACATAAAATGTTTTGATGATTTCAATATATCAATAGTTATAAGAGAATATAATGATAGAGATGATTTATTTTTTGTTTCATCCACTCTCCTAATTCCTCACAAAGATTTTGAAGGAAAAAAATATATTATTGAGTTAGATTTTTAGCCTAGTGTTCTCGACAATGTCAATCATTGGCAGGTTTTCAATAATGATGAGCATTTCATCTCATTCTTGGAGAAGGTGGAAAATTTTAGTGAGTTATATTTTCAATGAAGTGATTCCACTTCTAAAGGATCAATTTTTGGAGTTAATGAGGAAACTGGTGAGGAAATTTTACAATTGAAAGGGAATAAAATTCCCAAAGGGTTGGTATCTCTGGAGAGACTTTTTGATAAACATGCTCAATTCATTAAATGTCAATAATCATAATCAAATTCATATAAAAAAATTAAGCAAGTTTATATAGGAATAGATAATAACCATGATGATAAATATTGGGAAACTTTACTCATCAGAGGAAAGAGAAAATTTGATGAGACTTTTGCACTGGTACATTGATGTATTATCATATTCATACGCTAATCTTAAATATTTTCTATCAAAAGAGGTGCAACATGATATTACTCTCCGAATAGGATCTCAACCTCACAAGAAAAAATAGTGGTAGTATAATCTCAAAATATTAGGTACCATCCTCATTCAAATGCAGAAGATGTTGAATGCTCGCATTATCTTTCCCATACATCACTCCACAGGGATAAACAATATTATTATTATGAGGAAAAAGAATGGAGAGATATGAATTTGTTTTGACTTCTGGAATTTGAATCAATTATCACCTAAGGATAATTACCCACTGCTAGTAATGGACCAAGTATTAAAAACTATGACTAGCTCAAAGATGTTGTCTATGCTAGATGGTTTCCCTGGATACAATCAAGTGGAGGTTCATGATGAAGATCAATATAAGATAACCTTCACTACTCTATGGAGCACTTTTACATATCATAGAATGCCTTTTAGATTGATCAATGTTGGTGATAAATTTCAAAGGGCTATGGATTTGGATTTATAACATATTATTGGTAATTTCATTGTAATCTACCTATATGATCTAACCCTTTTCTCAAAAAAGTACCAAGATAATTGTGACCATTCACAATAAGTATTTAAAATATGCTATGAACATGAGATATCTCTTAACCCCAAGAAATCCATTTTTGGAGTTACAGAAGGTAAGATCCTTAGACATATTTTATCCAAGGAAGGAATCAAAATTGATCCTAAATGGGTCAAGTCAATTCAAAATCTTACTTTTCCATCAAGTAAGAAAGGAGTGCATTCCTTCTTTGGGAAGGTTAATTTTTTTCAAAGATTTATTCCTAATTTTGCTAAAAAGGCATGCCACATTGTTGATATGATGAAAGGAAAACACATTTTTCATTGGAATGCAGAAAGAAGAAGTGTTTTTCATGAAATTTAGGAAGCCATAATACTTGCTCCTATCCTAGTTTACCCTGATTATACTAAGAACTTCATTATGTATAGTTATGCTTTTGAGCATACCTTATCCACAATCTTGGTACAAAAAAATGAAGAGGGGACTGAATCTCCTATAAAATTTATGAGATATCCCATAAAGGTTCATGAAATCAAGTACTCATCCATACAAAAATATGTGTATGCTATGGCAAAAATAATTAAGCATTTTAAATATTACATCGTCAATTCTCACACAATTACACTAGTACTAGATTCTATTGTTAATTCTATTTTAACTCAAAAAGAGTTTGGAGGAAAAAGAGGTAATTTGATGACCAAAATTCAAGAATATGATATGGAGATCAAGCCTAAAAAACTTGTACATGAAAAAGGTTTGTGTCAACTCATGGAAGAGACCAATTCAAAAAAAGTACCCAATAATGAAGGAGATACAAAAAAACTTCCCACAGTCTTACTTGTAATCATAATGGATGAATGGTATTCTAACATTGCTTATTTCCTCACATATGGAGAGTGTATAGAACATTTGTCTCACAAAGAGAAGAGGACAATCAGGCTTAAGGATAAAAATTTCATCTTTTGGGATAATGGTTTGTATAAGCAAAACATTGGTGGAATCTTTCTAAAATGTGTAAATAAAGCACATCAAGATAAGTTGTTGGAATCTTTCCATGATTTGGCTTGTGGAGGAAATTTTTCATCCCAGATCATAGCTCATAAGATCTTATAGGCTAGATATTAATAGCCAACACTTTTTTAGGATACATATACTTGGGTGAGTAAATGCAAGAAGTGCCAACAATTTATGGGTAAACCCAAGTTATTAGCCTTGCCCCTCAAGCTGATAGTCATTAAAGAAACTTTTCAATAATGGCATATCAATTTCATTGGTGTAATTAACCCATTGTCAAGTATAGGTCATAGTTATATTCTCATCACTACAGATTACTTTAACAAGTGGGTAGAAGAAATTCCAACCAAACATGCCACTTTAGAGGTTATTTGTAACTTCCTCAAAGAGAATATCATCATGAGATTTGGTGTACTACACAAAATTTTAACTGATAATGCTACTTGTTTCACATCCCATGAGATGAGTTGATTTTTTTTTTGAATATGGGATCATTTTGTCTCATACTTTTAACTACTTCCCTCAAGGGAATGGTCAAGTTGAGTCAAGTAATAAGAATTTGGTAACTATCCATAGAAATTTGGTAGAAAATAATTAGATAATGTGGCATAAATATTTGTATGATGCATTGTGTACTAATCATATCACCCCTAAATGAGTGATTGGTATGTCTCCTCAAATTTTATATGAATTGAATGCATAAATACCCATGACATTAGAGTTGCCCACTCTCAGATTGACTAGGGCAATTGAAAATGAAACTTTTGAAAGCTTTTTAGACAAGAATATTATGTAACTCACCAATATAAAGGAGCAAAATACAAAGGTAGTGGATCATATTATTGAACATCAGAGTCACGTCAAGGAAATTTTTGACAAGACAGTTAAATCACAAGAATTTTGAGTTAGGGATCTAGTCTTCTTATAGGACAAAAGAAGAGAGACAAAATGAATGCATGGAAAATTTGATTCTTTGTGGAGGGGTCCTTTTCTCATTCATCATCTCATTGGAGAACATAGTTTCTTCTTAGTATACCTAGATAGAACACCATTACCAATACCATATAGTGGGTAACATCTAAACTTTTGACTTAGTAAAGTTACAGATAAGTTTATACATTTTGTATATATTTGTATATTCCTTTTTTTTCATATTTTCTATCACTTGACTTTGTGGCCCAATAGAGAAAGGCACTTAGAGTTCTAGTATTCTTTCTATTTCAAGCATTTCATTTCAAATAATGCTTGAAGGAAATTCCCTAGTTGGAGCTAGCTGTTATCCTTAAATTTTAGTAGGTTTAGTTCATGGGATAACCCCTAAAAAACTTGTCCATTTTTTAGCCCATTATCTCTAAGCATGCAAAACAAGACTACTATTTGCTTCTTTGTATTTTTTTCCTAAGAAGATCTTTTGAGGTAATTTTGCATCCTCTGTAGTTCAAATATTTTTCTTTGAACTACACTTTGTTTCTTTCTGTGTAAAGTCAAAAAAAATTCTTGAATTTGAATTTGTTTCATGTTATTTGTGTTGAGTCAAAAAAAAAATTCCAAATTTTCATATGCAAATTCAAAAAAAAATCTCAACATTGTATATGCAAATTTAAAGAATGTTTTTGACATTACATATGCAAATTTGAAGAATTTTCCCAACATTGCATATGCAATTTTAGAGAAATTATATGATCTCACACATGGGACTAACATCACAATATTAATTAATTTTTCATAAATTAGCCAATTTATATATATTTAACTTGGGTAATTTTATTTTAACCATTGCTTTCTCTCTTTGCTATTTTTGAGGTCAAGTGTACCTCTCAACTACCATTTTTAAGCTCATGCACATCTTACTTCACCACCCTCATGATCAATTAGATTTTTTGGTTTGATTGTTTTTGTGCTTTAAAAACACCTTAGTTTGTCAATTTCATTTTGTTTCAGGTAAGTCTCCTATTAATTTTATTCATTTTTATGTTTTTATACATTGTTTGATTTCTTGTTTTTTGTTTTAGGGTTTGATTTTATTTCCTCAAAAACCTTTTTTAAACCCCTAAACTCTCTATACATTATGGATGATTTTATCCAAGATATACAGAGGAGTGATCCTCAAAGTTCACACCAATGCACTTTAGAGAAAATTATCTAAAGTGCACATTGCACTTCCCCCCCATGTACTTAAGAGAATTTTATCTGAAGTGCATGCCACTTGGAGCACTTTAGATAAAATTATTTGAAGTGCATATTGAAAATTTCCTAGTTCACATTGGATATTTTTCTTAAAAGTACACATAACTAGGTGCACTTCAAAGAAAATTCTCTGAAATGCACATAAGTCTACCTCAACATTTTCAGTGCATATCAGAGAATTTTTTTTGATGTGCACTGAAACCTTACACTCTCCTTTGTAGTTCAAAAAAATTTCTCTAAACTACACCTAAAATTTTCCCATGTAGTCTAGAAAAAAAATCTTTGAATTACACCAAAGTGAAAAACCCATCATGCAGTTCAAAAATATTTCTCTGAACTACACATTTCCTAAAAATGGAAAAAAAGGTTAACTCTGGATAATCAAATTTTCTTACTTACAACTATCTAATCAATGATAGACATTTCTCCAAACAAGAAGACATTGAAGTAAAAGTATCAGGGTGTGTTTCCATTGTCCACAATTTATTCAAATGTGGATAAAATTGGGGATATAAAGATTGGTCATGTGGACATAGATGAGTTTTTATAAATATTAGGAAGAGAATGCATTACACCTCATATGAAACCAATATTTAATAGTGAAATTCATTTGACTACTACATTTCTAGTATCAACACATGATTCTGAATTTGTCTTAACCATGGTATCACATTTTCATAACGAAAGAAGATCGATCAAGGATTTAGAGGGTAAGGTGATCATTCACCTCGATGAGGAATATTTTGATAAAAAAATTCACCTCTCTTAGATTTAAAAATATTCTAATTTAACTATGGAATCAGATCAAGAATACTATGATAGAGATCTTGAGAAGTGTAAGAAACATATTAACTCCAAATGGCTCAAGAATCCTCAGCCCACCATTGGTAAATGGCCCAAGTATTTATATTGTAGTGATTTTATAGAGGAGATAAGACATTTGATTACTCTCCTTAGTAGAGTGAAAGGGTTATCTACTTTTAAAAAAATTCAAGAATGGATGTATCAATACATTTTGGTTATCAAAAGAAACAATCAAAGGATATTTTGGGGTAAACAAATTAGTGATGTTATTTGTCATCAGATCTCTGAGGTAGTTTTTTCACTCAAGTTTTACATAAATTCATATCTTATGTATGCTATAGCTAGTATGAAGTCCTTCTTGGGTTTAAATTATGTTGGTGAAAGGAATGTATATGAGCACTATCCATAGCTACCTCTAAAAGAAAGCATCAAGCATTACAAGAGAGTTAATGATGCTTTCTTCTATAAATTCATTTTCACTTTTGAGAAAGAACATGAAAAGAAGAGAGTTTCAGATTAGGCATGGGTATAGGTCAATAAGGTTGGATGAATTTTCTTATAGTTCCCAACTTTTACATACATTAGGGTAGGAATATTTGATGAATAGCCTTACATGCTACCCAAATAACCAAATTATAAACTAATACTAATGGAGATGTGGAAATAAGTGATAAATGTGCATAAAAAACAATCAAATTCTCAAAAGAAAGGTTTTAAATTTCTAATCATATTAGTCAGTACATATTTTAAACTACCACAAAGGCTAAGACTATGGAAACCAAGTTTTAGTGTATTAAACTTAATAAATATATAAGTAGAGAAAACTTTGATTAAAAAATGATGAAGGAGAAGCTCAAATTTAATATCACTCATGTGGATAAAATTGAAGAAATTATGGTAGAATGTAGAACTAATGAAGATATAAGGAGACTTGATTATATTCACCTTACTACTGATTAGATTTTCAATTTGAAATTGGAAAATATTCTTGAGGATTTGATAGATGATGGGAATATATTGGATTCTTCATATGAGGAAAATCAAGTGGCTTCAACTCCTCTCCCTCCCATCCAATGGTCAGTTAAATAATCCACTTCTATTAGAGACATATTTCAACCTATTCATGAAATAAATAATGATTGGTTGGAATCTAAAATAATTAAGTTAAAACATTTTAAAATTGGTTCTAAGGAAAAGTATGATGAAGAGACTGCTAAGAAATGAGAGGAGTTGAGAACCAAGAATAAAGAGGAGCCCTCTATTCTAAATAGAAGCCAAAATTTGTATTTCTCAATAAAGCAAAGAAGAAAGACAAGGAAACAAGTGTCAAATAAAGTGCTCAAGTGGAAAAGAAAGAAATCCTAGTCACAAGTGAGGCACCACCTCAATCAACAATGTCATAAGTGTCTCAGCCAATAATTTAATAGACTATATAAATATAAACTACTCAATTAGAGGTTCTTTTGACTGAAGCTTCTCAAGCTAAAGTTTCATAGGTAACATTTTCCATAGTTCCTCCCATGAGTACCACTATAAAATTTGATTCTATTCCTTCTCAAGTTGTTCTTTAATCACCACCTTCACCTCCTAGTGCCACATTTTTTCAAGTTTCTTCACAAGGTACACTAAACGAAGTTTTTGATTTATTGAATAATTTACCTAGTCTTTCAAAGTCATTTGGATCCCCAACTAATTTATATTTCACCCAACAAGATATGGAAAAATTTATGTCTATACCTCCTTTAAAGACAACAATTTAGGTTCCTATCACTACAGTGTCCAAAATGTCAATAAGAACTAAAGTGATGGTTACTCCAACCCAAACTCAACCTATTATTACTGCAATCCCATTGGTATCAACCCCATTACTAGATACCTCCATCACACTACCTTCCATTCCATTTACTTCACAATCTATTGTCTATCCCCAAGTATCCTAAGCTTTAACATCCTCTACCCAAGGATATCCATCTCCTCTTCCTCCTTGGTTGCCATCATAAACACCTAAAAAGAAGAAGTGAGCAGTGGCACAAGAAGACTTTGATTTTATTTATCTTATGCCAATAAAACTAAAAACAATAAATAAAGACAAAACTATGTCAAGGGTGATATTTGAATTTGGGCACAAGTATGCTAAAGATGCAGTACCTCTTGAAGATAGAAATATTGAAGATATTCAAGTGTCCAAATATGTAGTAGGATGAATAAATATTGAGAAACAAACCCATGAAATCATAAAGGAATATTTCTAAGTAACAATGGCCTCTTTGATTGAGAGATATGATAAGGATAAGAAGATCAAGGATCAACTCAAAGTAAAAAGAAAATTGGATCTCATGGTCATGCGGTTAATGGTTGGATTGAGAGATTAACAATATAGGGTACTCAAAGGTTGCATTCTACCATTAGATTTTTGAAGAACCTAAGTGAAGTGAAAATAGAATTTCAAAAAATAATTAAAACACTCAGTCAAGATTTGAAATTGAATGAAAAGGATATTAATGCATGGACTCAACTACACAAATTCCATGTTAGAGCTTTTGGTTGAGCAGAAGGTCATTCCAAATAGGAAAATGGTCATTGAATATAGGGAGGCTATGAAGAATAAAAGAGAATTTCTCAATAATCTAGTTAAACATCTCAAAGAAGTTGAATATATGTGTGATAATAAGATGTTAGATCTTGTAGATAAAATTATAGAGCTTCTCTACCAAGTTAAAAAATGATTCTCAAGAAATTCTTCATGTGGAGACTGTTATTCAAGAATTTACATCTTTGATTAAAATAAAAAATGAAACATGTACTTTAAATTCTATAATCCATCAAAAAATTGATTGAATTTCAAGTTATTTTGAATAAATTACAAAAAATCATGGACAAAAGAAAATATTTGCTGGTTAACTTTGAAGATTCAATCACAAGGGTATTTGTCATCTCCAAAAGTAAATCTGGCCAAGATAACAATGAGGTTCAAAATATATTAAATATATATGAGGAATTTTTAAAAAATAATAAAAAGGAATAAAATCCTGTGTCTAAAGACAGTTTAATTTTGTAATTTCCCATATGTAGTTTTATTCAGTGTAATTTACATGTATGAAAAGTACATAGTCCTAAGTCAAATAGGACTTTGTCAATGACTAAGTCAATGTATTTATGTTTTTCCTATTTTTTTCATAGATCCTCTTTATAAATAGGAGGATTCTCTTTGTAAAAATGATCACCAATTATTATAGAGGGGAAATTATACTAAATTGAGAAACAATTTTGAAACTTTGTGTTCACATTGTAATTCAAAAATTCATTCAATATAAGAAAATCAAGTGATCTTTCAAATTTTGTGTTGAAATATACTTGTGGTGTAATGGGAATTTTATTTTTTATTTTCCATTGCATTTTCTTATTCTTTGAGTGAATTATGGTGTCGAATTTCTATAAAATGGAAGGTGCCAGGAAGTTGATTTTAGAGTCTTTAAGCTAATTTTTAGTTTATGGGCCTGTGGTCATCATTGAAGGTAAATTATTGAGGAGACTTTGAGATGCTAGTTATTCTTCTTTGATAATTTTAATATTTGTTCTAAATAAGGTGAATACATTGAGCTTCACTTTATTCTATCTTTTAAGTTTACTCTACTGTTATTATTCTTGTTAATATTTTGGCTAACAAATATAAATATTAATTATATTTGGTTCATCAAGTGATCTTATATTTTCAAAATATATCATAGAGAATGGAATTAAGGTTGTGATTGAAAATAAATTCTAAAAAAAAGAGAATGGGATGATATGACAACACCTATTATAATAAAATCATTGTAAATAAGTGTAAATAATTAAGTGTTGTCTTAGTTAACAATAAAAGGGAGACTCCCCTTTCATTGAGGAGAGATTCTATCTCATCACATTATGGCTAAAATAACCATTCTGATACCATTGTGTAGGTAATAAAATATTCACTCAACAAAGCCTACATAGACACTTCTTGAATAGCCTACAACGTCATCTAGTCAGGAGTCTTCTTTGGTCATAATGTTAGTTAGTGTAATCACATTAGTTGTAGATTATTTGGTGATCATGATAGATAATCAAAAGGCTACCCCTAATTGGTTAGCCAAATTAGTAGGGAAAAAGAGTAAAATAATGATTGACCCTAACACCTTGGACTTCAGTATGTCAGAAGTCAAAAAGAAGACAAAATCTATTCCCAAGATCCTCTCAAAAACATTCACTGATAAAAAGTGGCGGAGATATGTAGACATTATGATTCTGACACCATATAAACCAAAAGGAGATATTCTAGTAGTAGATTATTAGGTCTCTCAGATACACCTTGGTTAACAAATGAGAGAGGGGACTCAAAAATGATGTGCAGTCAGTTATCAACTCTCTCTTTCAAAAGATGGACCATGTCAAAGCCACCAAATATAAACTCAAAAAGAAGGTGGATCAATTTTTTGAGGTAATAAACTAGTTCATAAAGCCTAGTGAAACATCACAACAACCTTAGGTAGTGTAAAGAATCAGTCCAAATCAAGATATAATTTATTCAGTATGAGATATTGTTCATAGGGAAGGGATACTAAATAATGGTTTGAGGAACTGATCACAAGTGGAAATGGGGCCCTCACAATAATGCTAGAGCATTATAGTATCATCATGGAGAGGAAGGAAATTTTTAAATCACAGATCAGTAGCTATGAAGAAGAGATTCAAAATCTAAACATGTATTATCCTAAGTTGATAACCATAAAAAAATGATTGATATGAATACCCTCATCACTGAGAATATGTTGAATAACTCTACCAAGCATGAGGAACTACACAAGGCTACCCAATTTTAGATAAGAATATTGATCCAGTATATTGAATGAGCTAAAGAGGCTCATGATAAATCCATTGATGTGATGTATGAAATTGATGGCATGATGAATTTAATGTCATTATGACCACTAGATGATGCCAATAATATCTACCAAGAAGAACATACATAAGGACATTTGAAATCAATAGTTGAAAAAGAGTCTAGAAAGGACACAATTTCTATCTTGAGTTTAATTCATAGATTCATAATATATGAAAAGGAAATTGATTGAATGAGAACCCAGATTCAAGATATAAGAACCTTTTGTAGAGAGGTATTTTATGTATAGGGAGATTGTGTAGCTTCTAGTATTTACTCTTATGGGATAGATGAAAAATGAATACATGAAATATTCAATGCCTTTAATGCCTACTCAGAGAAATAATGAGCATAATATGATAAGAAAGTTGAATCTAGCCTAAATAATAGTCAATTTTCCCTCTCTTTCTCAGATATTTTAAAATATTACTATCATGTGTAGTTTCATTTTGATGACATTTTAATTATAATTTGTAATTATGAAGTACAACTATGTATTTTTATAAATCTTTTGAAGAAAGAGAGAACATGTATTTTTTCACTTTATATCTCTTAAATATTGGAGTTAAAAAAAGCAAGTTGCAAATTGTACTTTCTATTTAGATTAATGTGAAATGAAAAGTGTAAAGTCATAAAAACAAAATGCATGCCCCCGTTTGTAAAAGTGATAAGGCTTAGATTTTGAAAAGTCTCAGTTAGTTTTACACACTAGGGTTTAAATATAAAAGAGTTTTGAAAATTTATTTATCAATATTATATTTTACTCTTAAATACCAAGTTATTTCTAGCACCACCTCTTAAATAGAGTGTTGTTTTTATCCATCATCAATAGATCTTGCATGAATATCTCCATCCATACCCAACTTGTGCATGTTATTTGTCAACCATTCTACAAGTTCATAAACACCAGTAAAGGATGAACTTGCTCCTTATACATGAGTGTTCTAGATTGAATAATCTATTTCATCTTGGTGTTCAATTTCTACTAAATTACATCTCATCTTTGAGATATTTTATATAAGAATGAATAGCCCCTATGGCCCAATTTATCTTTTTGTTAGTGATATTTTTCTACATTTCAAATGTGTTTACTACAAGTTGTAGCCTTTAGAGAGAGGTTAAGTTGAGTTTTTCCTTTCTTATGTTTGAAATCATTGTATCATGTGATTTATTTTATCTTTGTGGAAGTCTCTATCTTTTATTTTATTTTCAAGATAAATCATCTGTGGTAATTTTTACCCTCTTGATGTTATTGGTTGAAATTAAGATCTTTTCCATTTGTTGAAAACTAGCTAAGATTTACCTCTAACATCAAATTTGTATAAGTATATGTTTAAAATAACTCAATCTATTTTATACCCTATTATGTTCCAAAATCAAGAATTTAGATCCACTACACAAATTTGGTGCAATCACCATATTTTCAATTTTTTGCAAATTTCATTTCTTCACCCCTTTTCCTTCTTAAAAGCTCTAGTTTAAGATCCAAAAATCACTAAAGAACCATATTTTTCACAAAATTGATATTTTATCAATTTGCATCAAGTTTTAGTGAAAGGAAATTGGCCTTTTTAAGAGATTAACATCAAATTGCTGAGGTCCCATAGCTTTGGAGGTTTTTTCATTATTTAATTAGTCACTTGCACATAGAGCTATAGTATCAAGATAGGTGAAATCCTATTTGATGACAATACTAAGGTATAAAATTAATAATATTGGTGAAATTCTCCTAGTATTTATTCATTGTCAAATCCCCTTGCTTAAGATTGTAAAAATATATAATATTTTGGTCTAATTACAACTTTAGAAGTCATCATGACCTAAACAATGTCACAAATTATTCTCAAGTGGTGGTGGTTGAGTTGAGGTTCATCTTGATCTTATTAATTTCCCACAAAGCCATTACTTCACCATCAAGATAATACACTCCCTAAACTACTTTCATGACTTTAGAATAATTATGAATATCAAAATACTTTTCCATTTCTATCAACCACACTTCAGCTCCATCTTTCAATATAGTTCCATCAAACTTCAGTGGATTCACCTTTTTCATATTGTGTGCTAACTCTATAACTACTCAAGTTATCACATCTTATGGCACCTCCTCATACAACTACTCTTGAAGATGTTCTTGGTCATTAAGATACTCTTCAAGTTCCTCCTAAGCATTTTCCTCTTCATGGCCATGCAGTTCTTATTCTAGGGATGTTATTAGGTCCTTAGTCTCTTTCATGGTTACAAGGATTTGGTCTAACTTTGTAGCTTTCTTAGTCACAAATTTATTTGTATAAATAGGGGTTTTGGTATTCAAAATACCATCACCTCTTGGTCTAGCATGTACCATTATTATTTATGTTTATCAAGAGAATAAGTTTATGTTAGTAGACACATTAAGTTCTAAAGTTGAGTCTTAGCTATGATACCACAATGTAACAACCCTAATGAGTTTTACTATAATATTGCATTTTTAAAAAATTAAGTACATATATTCAACATATAGATTTCACCATGAGAAACCTATGTAGCAATCTTTAACTAGTAGTATTAATTTATTTAACCATGTAGTTTATAACTAATACACTTAACTAAAGATCAATATGAATAGATATAAATATCATGAACAATATTGAACAACCATAAATATTACATCTCAACACAAATGAAATAGTATAAATTCAACCACAACTGATATAACATTACAACCAATGTTGTATATGTAGAATGTATACATGATATAGTTCTTAGTAATACATAATAATATCTCAAATGATAAAATATGATATAAATCTCCTCTGAGTAGAGTCTTCATGACTAAAGAGTCTCCATAACTCAAGTATCAATAAGTAATCTCAAGTGTAGTCTCAAGTATAGTACTCTAGCTAGGTGGAAGAACATCATTTGAGCACTTTTTCAAACCAACCATAAACCATATATATATCTCACTATTTAAAAAACAAGTGGATGGCCCTCCCTTCACAGATGGGTAGATAATGATGGTGTAGAAATCTAGAGTAACAAACCAAAACCCATGTGTTGAATATATCTAATACATAATATGTACCATAAAAAAATATGTTCTAATATGATATCATACAAATATGAAAAGTATATCAACATATGAAATGACAATGTTTATAAAATGTTACTTTAGCACAAGTTTATAATAGTAAATGATCTCTAGGATTAATTAGAATTATACACACCACTCAATCAAATTACACCTCATCTTACATTGATGGTTCTAATTAAGTTAGTGGAGTCCACTCACTACTTAATTAGGGTCATGAATGAGAGATTTGGTAAAAAAATATAATAATATTAAAACCAATATATTCATTTCAATATAATCCTCTTTAACAAATCAAAATTAAGTACAAAATTATCACACATATTTATTTAGTCCATAAAATGAAGTGAAATAAATACATTTATCTAGTTTATTACATATAATAAAGAGAATCCAAAAATAGTCTTAAACATACCATCTGGGTATTTTCACATCAAAATCATCAGTTACCTATTATACTAAGTAACTTATAATGTTATTTCTCCATGAAACAATAGTATATCACAAGCTTATAAATATAGTTTATATTCCACATATAAACAAATCTCATCTAAAACATCATAATTGATTATATTTAATCTCTTAAATACTTTATTTTAATGTTTATATCTATAAAATTAAAATATATCTCAAGTAATTAATTACCCACCAAATGGTAATATCATTTTCAAGCATAATACAATTGAGTATAATATGCATATATATATTTAAATGGTACAATCTGATTAAATATGTTACATAGTCCTAAATCATGTATTTACTATATATATATATATATATATATATATATATATATATTATAACTCTTCCAAATAATTTTTAATACAATATAATTAGTTATCATATATGGTATATTCTAAGTAGACATATGTTGTCCATGACTTAGAGTATTATGTATACTATAATGTATACTTCCAGTCCATAAAAATAGCCCCATGGCCTCTTTTTAAAAAAACACTAGATAATTTCCCCACAT